>OZ014520.1:93778106-93928106 GCA_963966055.1 Lathyrus aphaca
TCCTACGTGGATCAATAAATCTCATAAAATATGTCACATATATATCCAAATATAAGACATTTATTTTTAAATCACTCATCAAAGCAAATAACCATTTGTATTAATATACCTTAAAAAATTATTTCAAACCTAATGAAGAGAAAAATCATGAAGCTAAAAACTTGACCATCATCATGTATTTTGCTATTTCAACATAATGCATCAAAAGAGAAAAATGATAAAACTAAACCGACATTTACCCTATTATACTTGGCAAAATCAATTTTCTTCTCTTGTAACAATTTCCCAACTCCTAAGACCAAATGTAATTGCCCGTTTAGAAAAGGCATTTGGGGTTTGAGTTTGATGAAAGGAATTTAGGGTTTGATGAGTGATAAGAGAAGATGAGTGATAAGAGAAGATGAGTGAAAGGAAACAAATAGTAAAAAGGAGAAGATAGTGAATGAGTGATTGGAAACAAAATTTCTGAGTGAAAGGGAAAAAATGGTACTAAACAAGTGATTGTAAACGAAAATTTTGGATCAAAGGGAGAATTTTTTTATTTGTTTAAATTTTTTGTTTCTAAAAAATGTAAAAGAGTGAAACGAAAATTCTTGAGGGAATGAAACTTATTTTGCGGTTTGTATTTTATGTGGAGTGGAATATCGACTTAAACAGACACTAATATTTTAATAAATAAATATAAAAATTAAAAAACTATTTGAGTTTGAGGGGAATGAAATTAGCGTTAGCAAACCTAAATGTTTATATTTTAATAAATAAATATAAAAATTAAAAAATTATTTGAGTTTTGGTGGAAATAAGTTTTCTCATATTGTTTAGAAGTTTATTTTAATAGATTCACCTTTATTAACTTTAGGAAAAAGAGATGAAAGGAGAGGAAGATAAGGTGTATCGGCTGAAGAAGGCGCTCTATGGCTTAAAGCAAGCCCCAAGAGCTTGGTTTAGCAAAATCGAGAGTCACTTTAAGAAGGAAGGGTTTAAGAAAAGCAACTATGATCACACCTTGTTCTTGAAGAAAAATGGAAACAAACTACTGGTGGTAATTCTTTACGTTGACAATTTAATATATACTGGAAATGATGAGCATATGTGCATAGAGTTCAAGTTGTTAATGCATAAGGAGTTCGAGATGACAAACTTGGGCAAAATGAAGTTTTTTCTTGGAGTTGAAATCTATCAATGTAAAGATGGAATTCATTTGTGCCAAAAGAAGTATGCCAAAGAAGTCTTGCAAAGGTTCCATATGTGGAGTTGTAATGTTGTCAAGAATCCAATTGTTCCTGGAACTTTTCTGTCAAAGGAAGGCAGCAATGGTCTTGATGCAATGTTGTACAAACAACTAGTATGATGCTTAATGTATCTAACGGTAACACATCCGGATTTGATGTTTGTAGTATGCTTAATCTCTCGTTATATGGTTGAACCTAAAAAAGAACACATGTTGATTGCTAAAAGGGTACTGAGGTACTTGAAAGAAAAACTAGAACTGGGAATTTTTTACAAGAAAAACACAGATGCAAATCTGTTGGGATACACAGACAACGACTATGCACGAGATGTGGATGATAGAAAAAGTACTTCGGACTATGTCTTTCTACTAAGTGGAGCAACAATTTGTTGGAGTTCAAGAAAACAAGGGATAATGACTCTCTCATCTACCGAGACTGAGTATGTAGCTGCCACTGCCTGCGCATGTCATTGCGTTTGGCTGAAAGGAATTTTGAAAGAGTTAAGCTTCAAAGAATGTAATTGCATTCACATAATGTGTGATAACAATTCAACAATTAAACCATCTAAAAATCCAGTTATGCATTGAAAGACAAAACACATTGATGTAAGATATCATTATCTACGCAATTTATCAAGTGAAGGAGCCATGAAGTTAGCATTTTGTGGAACTGTGATCAAGTGGAAGACATAATGACTAAACCTATTAAGTTGGATCAGTTTGTGAAACTTAGTGGTTTGCTTGGTGTTCAACGACTTGAGGAGTAAACTGATG
Source organism: Lathyrus aphaca (assembly GCA_963966055.1). Taxonomy (NCBI): domain Eukaryota; kingdom Viridiplantae; phylum Streptophyta; class Magnoliopsida; order Fabales; family Fabaceae; genus Lathyrus; species Lathyrus aphaca. The sequence continues at coordinate 93,780,112 of OZ014520.1, forward strand.
CTCGTTAAGCATGTGTCAGTTTAAGGGGAGGAATTTGTTGGGTTTACGTTAAAGCTAGAGCATAGGTCTTAATAAGCTAGTTTCTAGGAGTTCATTTATTCAAGTTTATTATATTCTGTTTTCCTTATTTTTCTCTATTTTAGTTACATTTAAATTGTAAGGCTTTATAAAAGTTATTGTAGTCTTTTGAATAATAAATCAAGTATTCTAGCTTTCGTTTCTGTTCTATTTCCTTCAATGTTAACGCCTTATTCTTCTCTAATGCAAGTCTATTAATTTTGTTATATATATATATATATATATATATATATATATATATATATATATATATATATATATATATATATATATATATATATATATATATATATATAATTTCTCCAAAAATTTTAAGATATGACTTAATGCGTGTTTTAGTCCTTTAATATTGATTAATGTTTCACTACACTCCCTTACCTAAAAACTGTTTTATGTTAGTCCCTTAAAATAAATTTTGTTAGTGTAATTGGTCATTTATGTTAAATTTTGTAAAAAAATGTTAATTAATGTGTCGTATCTCGAAAAATACGATCCTTGCGAAAGACATGAAAAAACAACAGAGTCGCCACCGAATTTTAATTTATTCCTATGGAAGAGAAAAAATAAATATCGATAAAATCTAAGGTAAGGAAATGATCATTGAAACCAAATTCTAAGTTCGGGAGTCAGTTACGCAAGAGGAATGTATTAACATCTCTCATGTCCGTTGTACCAAACGAGAACCTCTTAGTCTAATTTGTGATTGAATGTTAACTTATATCATTGTCTTCTTCTTAAAGGTAAGATTGTTTGTTTTATTTGTTACAGAGAAATGGTTAATTTTTTTTATTAGGGTGCTCGCCAATGGTTAAAATCCTTGTGCCTACGTATTTCCTCGTGAAATGAGAAAGTCAGAGCGCCGTAGTTCGTGTGACTACGGTTTGTTGGTGTTTTTTAATGAACAAGTGTTTAACTCACAAGCTAATGGCTTAAACATTGAGTTGTCCCCTCTCGGGAAGGCTCAATCACTAGTTTATATGCGTGTTAGCAAGGATCTAAGCAAAGTTCTTTTGGGAAAGTTATTTGATCTTGGTTAAAGTGTTTTAGAGACGAAAGGTTGGATCAATCACAACCCAAGGGCTATCCTCAAGAGAGATCATTCAAGAATTCAAGGAATGCGAGACTCCAAGAACTCAGTTCTTTTGTTAATTAATTATGAAAAAGATTTTGTATTTGTTGGATAGATTTTAAGTTGGGTTTAACAGAAAGAGACAAGTCGTCATCTTTAATGGAGATATCTCACATATTCCACCACAAACATTTGAGGGAGAAAATAAAATGAGAATAAACTTTAAGCTTGGATATATGATTAACAAGCAATTGCCACATTCTTCCTTGAGAAAAATTATTTGAAAAGTTTGATTTTGTGTTTGTGGGGGATAGAAGAAACATCTTTCCTATGAAGATGAATCATGTCTAATCTCTTCGGGGGAGTTGAGTTGTTTTGAGATGAAAGATTTGAATGAATCACAACTCAAGGAGCTAGCCCTAAGAGCAATCATTCAAGAATTCAAGGAATGCGAGACTAAAAAAACTCAATTCTTCCATTATTTGTTTAAGAAAATAATTTGGTAAGTTAAGTATTTTAGGAACGAAAGATTGGATGAATTACAACCTAATGAGCTAGCCCTAAGAGTAATCACTCAAGAATTCAAGGAATGCAAGACTCCAAGAACTCAGTTCTTCTGTTGTTTTTGATAAAATTGTATTTGATAAAGAGATTTTAGATGAGTTTAGAAGAAATACTTAGAGGTTGATGGCGATGCACGAAGCGACCATCTTACAGGTATGGTATGTATAAAGTGTGATCAATTGGTGTTGACCAATATTTTTGAAAATTGAACTTGGTGTTGACCTAGTTCTTTGAAAGATTGATTTTAATTATTTTTTTAATTAATTAATTTCTACCTAAATCAGAATAAAAAAAGAAATAAAAATACAATAACAATAAAAGACATAACGACATTGGATCGTTGAAAATTAACACAAACTGACAAAGGGCCAATTGTTACCACGTAAGCGGTCATTGCAAATTAAATCAATAAGCAATAGTATGATAAAATTAAATTAAAACACAAAGTTACAAATCGAAACATGAATTAGTCGACACATAAAAAGTGGATTATTGTCGCTAGGCCAAACCAATCGGACACATGTACAAACTCGAAGAGCAACAATAAAAATAAAATCTCGCACATAAACCGATACGATCCATACCATTAACTTACTACACTCAACGTGATCATTGCAATATAGATCAAAACCATGCAGATCTAAATTTATCAAAAATAAAAATAAAATAAAAGGAATTAAAAAAACAACGACGTTGCTAACGCAAAATTGCGATCATCGCAACTAGATCAGATCAACACAAATGTCACGCCTCATACACACAGATATGCAAATGGCATATCGACACGATTCGATCCAAAAAATATAATAAAAAAAACTAAAACAAAATTGTATCTTTAATAAAATAAAATTCTATGTATGTACAATAAAGCTAATAAAGCTAATGTTACTATAATATATATTAATAAAACTATGTGAAAATGTTATGTTACTATAGGTATATCATAAAATATGTCAAAACATGTAGTTATGCCTTAATGAAACAAATATTATCTATTATACATATATTTGAAACCGTTGTGTGCTGTACCAATAATATATATTGAAACAAACTCGTTACTGTAGTGAAAAAACAAGATATGAAGAAAAGTACTACATATAAACTATATGAAAAGAATAAATCAGTACCATGTTAGAATGTAACAATATATAGGAAAAACAATAAAAACATTATATGCTAAACCGAAATCCATGTAAGTAAAACAAACACGAAGAACAAATAATGAGATATGCCATAATGCAAACATGACTATCTAGTTGGATATATTTATATGACATGGTTTTCTTAGTTATTTGGAATTTATTATTATAATTGGTTATTGTTGAATCAAGTTTGTTCAATAAAGAAGTAGCCATAGCAAATAAAATACAGAGAGAGATAGAGAGAGATCCTAGTTCTTCCAAAAGACTAATACAGTTGAAGAGATATAAAAACTCAAAATTTCTTTGTCATTGATACTGGGTAAGAGGGTCTTCGATGCTTCGAAGCCTCACTTGAGAATCTCATAAGACTTCCTCGCCCAAGCATCAATTATCTCTTCATTCCCTTCCTCATTGTCACATTCGATCTCCCCCGCCACCAACGACACCACCTCCATTCTCAACTACCTCTTTCTTTGGATCTGATTTAAGTCTAAATCATTTCTCTGATTTTGATTTTTTAGTCTCCATTGCCTAGATGTATCATTGTTACAATGCTAACATCTTTTCAATTTCGTAACTATTGCATTGTGATTTGATGCTTCAATAATGATTTGACATTGTTTCTACTCGCGTGTAGGTTAGAGTTGGAAATATCTTTGAAAATCGAGGTAGCTTTTTCCATTTTTTATTATTCTATTTTGCTACAACTACTCGATTCACTATTTTTTAGTTGGTAACAGTTTCAATTTGGATTTCTTTTAACTTGAAATGTTCAATTTTTTTGGTGTCTACTGATTGTGTGATTTAATAATATATTTATCTTTGACTTGACATTCTTTATGTTATAGGTATTAAAAGTAGACTCAAAAGTAACCCATTTATTGACTCGATCGGGAAAGTGGCTACGAGTATGTTTCCTTAACTGATAAGACTCACAATGTAAAGTGGATATAGATAAACCGGGCACCAACTTTGTAGCTTGGGAAGACCTGGATGACCTAACTGCGCATGTATAATGAGTAGAGAATCTATGATGGAGCATGTGGTAAATGACGTAGAGAAGTAGTAGAGGCCTTGGGACTCACATCCGACGCCAATCGTTTGTCCCGAACTCCGTTCCTGCAGAGTGACATTACTATTAGTAAAAGTGATATAACAATCAAGGGAACGAGTTAAAGGACTGACTAACATCAAATTAAATGGGAAATTAGGTACATATAGAACATAAGTAACAAAGAGAGGTGGTAAAATTGAACGGTACCAATCCCCTGGGATCAGGTTTGAGAACCATTTGCGACAATTATAGTGGGTAAGAAACTAGAAGTAGAGAGGGAAGAAAAAAGACCTTTATTACCAGTAACATGATAAGCCTCACCAAAATTGAGGACCCAATGACCAAGAGGATATGATTGATAAAAGCAAACAGATGAATTACTAGTGTGTGTAACCGAAGCCGTGGAACCAGAGGCCTGATTAATTTGACACCACCTGAGAAAATCCTCGTAGCTTGGCGTATAGTTCTGAATAGAAGGTGAAGTCTGCATAGTATATGGGTTATCACTTCGAGTTGTATTTACCTGACGTGGGGGTTTTCCATGTAACTTCCAACAACAGTCAATAATATGCCCAAACTGGTTACAATCACACTTGGGATGAGGTTTAGAGTTGGATGACCCTCCTCGAGGGAGATTCTGATTGTTGCCAAGAGATGTGAGGGTAACAGTGTCACCTGATGTCGGAGCAATAGTAAATGGAGGGGAAACTAGACCAAACGCATGAGGTTTAGCCAAGCGTAACAATTATTCACTGACTGCATCATAGTTAGGAACAATAGTACCTGATAAAATCTGGTTACGAACAGAGTCGAGTTCAGATGCTAGACCTTTAAGTGCCATGACCATGAAAAATTTACTTTGTTTTCGGCATGAGCTGTTGCATCTTTTGCCTACGGCATGAGGGTTGTGTAACTAGCTTTCAAGGAATCAAACTTACTCAGATAGGTTTACATATCCATATTCTCTAACTTTAGTGTGTCGAGTTTGAGGATGACATTGTATAGACAATGAACGTCGTTGGAGAAGACTTTCTTGGCCTTTTCCCAAACCTCATTGCAAGTGGAGAAGACTTGATACTGTGCTTGGAGGTTAGGTGCTATGGAGAACCATAACACGGTAAGCAGAGAGACATCTATTTTCTTCCATTTTGTGAGTTTGGCAGCATCAACATTAGTCAATTTTGTGGTTAGGTGATCTTCATATCCCTGATCATGAAACCATATATTGACAGCACAAACCCATATGTTATAGTTTGTTGATCCGGTTAGTTTTTCACATGGGATAAGCAAATCTTTAGTAAACGAGACAAAATCAGTGTCTCCCATGGCTTAGTGACACAAAAAACATAGTGAAATCGGGGTTGTTTGCACTGTAGCACCGTTTTCCATGAGTCCGAAAGTAAAATAGAAGTCGGATTTGGAACGGGCGGGGAGAGACGAGTATATCAACGAAAAAATGGTCGGGATCGAACACTGGACGTGCGGGGCAGCAGCCGAAAAAAGGGCGACGACCAGATCGGAGGACGGTGAGCCGAATGGTGGGATCGGTTTTCCAAAACATTGTCAGAAGTTTTACCGGAATAGTAACGACGGCAGTGGCGACATGGTGGTTACCGAAGAATATTGAAAAGTGAAAGACAAATCGGAGTGACAATCCTGTTCAAGAAGTGGAATACTATGATCTAGAGTGCATGATGGAGGATATATAATTCAATGAACGTGATACTATGGAGAACTAATTGGTAAATCATCCCAAAATCTTCTCCATGTGGATATGGAAAACTCGATCTTGAATACTAAGATACACAAAAAAGTGTTTTCCAAAATCGTAGCACAACAAACAAAATATGGAAAAACATTCTGAATTGGATATGATACATAAGCAATCCTACTGAGTAGAATGAATGAAAAGGATTGGTTGATCATTAAAACAAAGAAAAAAGGCTGGAAAAGAGAAATTCTCTCAAGATAGCTGTAGCAGAAACCGTTTATGAAGTGTGGAGGACCATAAATGACTGTTTTTCAAATATTGTTTTAAGATGTACCATGAAAAGAAAGTTTGCTTTATATATAAACCCTAACAATCTAAGCCTAGAGTAATTGTTGTTAGCTTAGATTTTATCTCCCGGATCCCTTGGATCAGATGTACCTATTGTTTTTGAAATAAAACTAGTTTTTTTTCTTTACAAATGGACAAACATATAATATAAATTAAAATACATAAATATATATTATAGGATATAGAAAGCCAACTCAACGAATTTGGAGATCTAAGATAAAATTTTAAATAAAACTTTCAAAAGTATTTTTTTTTTGTGTAATCAATTTTCAATAAAAGGGAGAACTAAGAGTTCTCCAACCTATTTATACCAATACGAAAAAAAAAACCAACAAAAAAGAAAGATTACAGACCAATTAGAATTACGAAAGGAATATCAAAAAGACCATTTCTCATAAACCGTATTTTCAAAATTCCACTCCTCCATACGAAAACAAACATCATTTCGAACTAACCATAAGCTCAAAGTGGTTCCTAGTCATATAACCCCCCTTTTGCCTTCCTTAACTTTTTTTACACTACAAAATGAGTACCAATCCATAAAATTTGGAAGACACTCTCCCCCTCTAATTTACCTATCCAAATGACTACCTCCCTCCAAATCATACCAATCCATAAAATTTGAAAGACACTCTCCCCTCCTCCAATTTACCTATCCAAATGGCTACCTCCCTCCAAATCATCTTTACCATATTACAAACAAAGAAGGAATGATTCATGCTTTCCAACACAACCCCACAAAAATCACACTTTAAAGAATCAATATTAAATTCAATACCTCTATAAGCCAAAAGGTCATTTGTTGGAAGTCTATTCACAAGTAGTCTCCAACCAAAAACCTTTATCTTGTACGAAACCTCTAATTTCTAAATCACACTCAAAACTTCGTCATACCTATTCAATGGGGCAAAAGGAATGCGAAAAGAAGAATAAAAAGCATAACACGAAGCTACGGAGTACCCAATTGCAGGATCAAAATCCCAAAGAATATAATCATTTAAATCCTCCACAATGTCATACTCCAAAACTCGTTCCTTCAACAAAATCAATTCGGTCGTTGCATTCAAGTCATGCAACGCCGCTCCACCTATACCAAAATCGCCCCAAGTCCACACACCGTCACTCCACCCACAATGGAAACCCTCTTCAAACTTGACGCCTCCTATAATATTGGAAAATCGTCCTTCAAAGCTCCTCCCTCCAACCATCTAACCTCCCAAAAAGGGGCAATGAAACTAGGGATGGCAGGCAAACCCAAATCCACGGGCCCACCGCACCCGAACCCGAATCAACGAGTGAAAACTCGATTTGAACGGGTCTAGGTTTGGGTTCGGGTGCCACACGATATTTCGGATACGAATTTGGGTACTGTGAAACCCGCACCCGAAACCCGAAATTACACCCGCTTAGACTTTAATTTTAATTTTAATTGTATACTTTAATTTTAATTTTAATTGTAGACTATAGAATTTAATTTTAATTATAATGTTAAGATGTTGAAGACCTTAATTTTAATTATAATTAGGGGTGTGCAAAATATCTGGTTGTGTGTAAAATTTGAATTGAAATCTTATTTTGTAAGCAACAATATTTTAGTAGTAAATATAACTTATACTCCTTATATTTTTGAAAAAAAAAATAATTTTGTGTTTTTATTACGGGTTCGGGTTCGAGTGGAAAAACTCGAACCCAACAGGTGTGGGCGCGGGTGTTATTTTGCCACCCGAATAGCCTTTGGGTTCGGGTTCGGGTGCGAGTTTGGGTAGTGTGAAATCCGCACCCGGCCTAACCCGTTGCCATCCCTAAGTGAAACCTCTTCCAACTTTAAATCTACTACAATCAATAAAGGGATCAAAAGGGGATTTATTCCAAATTGAAGAAATATCCTTCCACCAAAAAGATATAGAAGAAGTGACTACTTTGTTATCCTCCCCACAAATAACCTCAATAGCAATATCACCATAACGAGCCCTCAACACACTAAACCAAAGTGCTTTAGGATTTTGAATAATTCTCCATCTCCATTTGTTGAGAAGAGCTAAGTCAAAGTCCTCCAAGTTTTTGATTCCTAATCACCCCTTCTCATATGGTAAACAAACATTCTTTCAACTAACCCAATGTATCCTCCTCTTATCCTCCCAACCACCCCACAAGAACTTACTTTGGATCTTAATGAATTCTTTCACCACTTCTGACGAAATCTTATAAAAAGACATGGTAAAGATTGATAAGGAACAAAGAATAGATTTCAAGAGAGTGATTCTACCTCCGAGATTTAGAAAACGATTTTTCAACCTCGAAAGACGCTTCTTTATCTTAAGAAAAAAAGGATTCCAACTTGACATTTTTCTTGGATTGAAACCAATAGTTATACCAAGAAACGAAAAAAAATGCTATTTTCCAACTTACAAGAGAGTACAAAAGATGCCGCCTCTATGAAATTAGCATTCACATTAATGCCAATCAACTTGCTTTTGTGATAATTAATGCCAAGACCCGAAACAAACTTAAAACCCCTCAACACCGTCTTAATAGCCCACACTTGTCTCCAATTGCCTTCTCCAACTAATAAAGTGTCATTCGCAAATTGAAGAACGTAAATAAATATATTAATAAAATTTGTATTAATTTTTTATTTTAAATTAAAAGAAACGATCAATGAATTTATTAAATTATTATTTTCTTCATTTAAGTCTCTAAATATTATAATATTAATTAATAATATTTAAAATATATTAATTTTATTAATTTAATTCTTAATTACTATAAAAAATTTATCATATTATTTTTTATCATCTTAATAAATTACATAATAAAAACAATTACTTCTTATATTTATATAATTTCAAAACTATATAAAATTATTCTTTAAAAAGAATTTAATAATGGTCATTTGACTACTCAAAATAATTTTTCAAACAATGAGAAATTCAAATAATTCTCTAAAGAGAATAAAAAAGTTAAATTACTTGATAATTTCTCAACTCAAACGAGAAGAAATTAAAATAATTTTCTATTTCAACTCAAACGAGGAGAAATTAAAATAATTCTCTAACCTAAATTCAAGAATCAAACGATGAGAAGTTAAACAAGTGAATTTGCTTTTATAGTTTTAGTTGTTCAGTGTTTTTGGTTTTAAATATATGCTTCAAAATGTTTTCTAGAGATTATACTAGCATGACTATGATGAATAAATGGTCTTTATATGGTCACATAGTTTCATTAAACAAATGTTTTTGATTTTATAGTTTTAGTTATTTTACTAGTTTTTGTTTTAAATACTGGCTTCTAAATGTTTTCTAAAAATTATATTGGCTTGGTTATGATGAATTCATGGCCCTTTTATGGGTTAGGTTTTTTTAGATTTTAAAGATATTTGTTTGTGGCTTTAACTTAATTAAAGAGGATAATGATATTACACTTTGCAGAAAGTCAATGAGACGATAAACCATTTCTATTTTTTAATCCCTATCATTAAAGAGCAAGAACTAAATGAAGAAACTAAGTGAAAAAATATTCAGGCTAAATAGAAATAGAGAATACAGAATTCGATTCCTGATAGGAATAATATCTTTATCAGACTACATACCTCTCTGGATGAACTCTGGAAATTAGAGGTGAAAACCAAAAATAAATAAATAGAAGTAGGTAGTTTTATTGGTGTTGCAACATGTCTATATATGATTGAATTTTTAGAATTTTTCCTATTTGTGTTATGTTTTTGTTGCAACGTGCATTTAATTCCGTGAGATGATCTAAAGTGAACTTATATATGGTTCATTTCTTTAATGTCCTAAACGCCTTACTGTCATACTTACAAAAGTGAGAGATAATAAGGAAAGACTTAGGTGGATGGGAGATGATGCATATAAGGGTCTTCTTAAACATTGGGAGAATAATGGTTTCAAAAAGATGTCTTCACAAAACAAGTTCAAGGTAAGAATAATAAATATGATAGTATGGTTTTAATTATAATTACCATTAGTTTGCTTGTAGTACTTTCTGTTAACTAATATTATCAACTCTGATGGAAATGAATTAAGTGCAAGGTAAGAATAATAAATATGATAATAATGTCTAAGGTTGAAAGAAATCATATTTATCCATGCAATGCAAGGTCTTGATTCACTACAACTTTACACACAACTTTACACAGAACATGTTGTCTGATGGAATTATTATTTTTATTCATATTTATGCCATTCGTTGATTATCATATTTACACAACTTTATACAAAAATAACATGTTGCTGATGAAATAAAATGTTGTCTTGATTCACTACAACTTTACACATAAATGGATTATTATTTTTATTCATGCCATTAGTTGATTATCATATTTATTCAAAACATATTCATATTAGTTATATCTTGTTATTCAACCTTATGTAAGTTGTTTTTTTTCAGGATAATTATCATGAGCGTCTTATTTAGTTTTACTCAACTAATCAAAAATGATGAGCATACTATAAGTGATATACTAGAAGCTGATGGTGAGAAAAGACTTGAATTGTGGGTGGATATTGTCGGGGGTATTTCTCGAGGTCATTGTTACGGAACTGGTGTTTTGTCTGTTAATCTTAGACCATGTATATCCCATTTTACTCGAGAGTCATGTCCTCTTGAAAATTAGGTCATTGAGATGCTTCGTTGGGAGACAATTGCAATCCGTGAAGAGGCAACGCTGCAGCAAACCAAAGAGCGGATGAAGCAAACCAAAGAGGTTTAATGTTATGAATCTTTTCAAATCTAGTTTAGTTGTATCTATATATATATAATTACTCTTTAATATTGTGGGGGAGTTTGAGAGTAGCAATGATTGGAATTTGAATTTTATTATATCTCTAGTATGTCTTATGTTTAGAATTTAATAATATTATAAATTTGACTTAGCATTTTTATATTTTGGACGTTTAATTTAGAATCAACAATAAATAAACGCTATTTAGCATTTTAAATATATCGTGGGGTGTTCGCGGACCGGTTTGGTTCGGTTTCGAGAGAATTCGATACCTGAACTAATGAAAAATAAATGGATTGGTTTGGATTGGATTTCTATATTTTTGCAATAAAGCTCAAACCAAACCGATCCGAAAAGTAATGGATTGGTTTGGATTGGATTGATCGGATATATTAAAAATAAATATGCAAAAATATATTTTTTAAATTATTTGTTTACACGCTAAAATATGAAAAATAAATATTGAACACATGACACACACATATTTTTAAATATGTTATGACCACCATAATCATATAATTGTTGTATTTCACTTAAATATTTAGTAACTTAAAACAATTTTATTGCATACTCATACTCTATTCCATAACATAAAATTGAAGGTTTGTAGATACTTGTAATTTGAAGTTTTGCGATTTGGGAAGAAGCTTGTGGTTTACAGATCATTGTAGTTTGCAATTTGTGAGCTTGATTTATATTGTTTGTAACTTTTAATGTTTCATTTCTCTATTTTTCATTATTGGTTGATATGTTTGTGATAATTTAAAAGATGTCGTTTTGTTTTTCATTGGAAATGACTAGAGACTATGTCTCTTTATTTCTTTCATTATGGGTTGTACTTTATAATTGATATAACAAGTATTCTCTTCATTCAAATAAATAAGTAATAACTCAATTAAAATTATAAGTTTATTATATGAATTAATTATGTTGATTGTTATTGGTTTGATTTGGATTTACGGATAGCAAATTAGAAATCCGTTGTCTGAACCAATTAACATCGGTTTTAATTGGTTTGGTTTGGTTTTTGCCCGAACTGGAAAAATGCTCAACCCAAACACATTGGTTTGGTTTGGATTCCAGTTTGGTTCGGATTTGCATGAACCAATGAACACCCCTATATATCGATGCTAAATTTAGCTTCCCTAAAAATTAATGCTAGTTAGAGTTTAAAATATGTTGATGTTAAATTTAGCATCAGTAAATTACAAACACTAATTAGCGTCTATGATTAGATCATTATTTAGCTTCCATTTTAGAGTCCATTTATGTAAATTCTAATTAGCTTCAGTAGAATGTTAATATTTAGCTTCAAAGTTTTTATTGTCATCAATGAATTGGACGTTGAATTGATGCTAAATTATTGTTAGCGTCCAGATTCCAACGTTTAGCTTACATTTTACGTTAAGGTTAAAACAATGTTTTCTTGTAGTGTCAAGAAAACACTCAAACACACTTATTTTCATTTAGATAATTTTTCATATTCATTTCCCTAATAAAATATTGATATGTTTCAACAAAATATATCTTTCTTTTTTTTTCTATATTAAAAGACTTAAACTTTTAAATATTTTTTATATATGGTGTAGAATTATGAACAAAGTCTTGCCATCTTTGTTGAATGCAACTTCATGGGTTGTAAAAAGCCAAAGATGATTTTCGTAGGTAAAGATGCATGAAAGTTAGTAGAGTCAATAGTGTATTGTGCTCATGTTGTTAGGGCCTTTTATATTTCTTAGTTAGTAGACTCTACTCCTTATATCTTCTCTTGGAGTTGAACCAATAACATCATCAAAGTGGTCAATAATTTCTGCATATGTTTTCCTCCAAGGGTAGATTCTCTAATTTTAACCAGCCACATAAGTCTAAAGTCACAAGAGATGGTATTATAATAGTTATGAGTGACCTCTCTGCTAAAACTAATAAACATTGGAATCAACTAGCCATAACTAGTAAAAACAATCATTCCCTCTACCAAAAGTAATAACCAAAATAAATCTATTACATTGGTTGAGGATCATGATAGGGACCTTTCATAACAACACACTCACCACAACATATATTCATCTTTTTAAGAATACACCAACATATATTTATGATAATTAATTTCGATTTTGACGCATGTTATGAAAAAAAAAAGATTTTTTTTGTTAGATTGTATTTTGAAGAATATTAAGGGTAAAAATATTGGGAATAGCTCACATTTTGAAAAACTCAAATTTGTTTTAGGTGTTAAAATGATAAATATCTTCGAATGCATCTTGAATTACTTTATCTTTTTCCTTTGTAAATGAAACAATTACTATATTTTTGTCAAAAATTGATTCGGACATGCATATGCGATGAGCAGTGTATGATGTCATGTCATCATTTACAGTTCGGTCAATATACACACGGAATGCTTGTACAATATCATTCCCTCAGTTCGGGGAATACATGTAAGCATATGTGGCTAATCCTCAACCCTACCACATTAGCAAACTTGTGTATACGGTAGGGGTGAACATCGGTTCGGGCCCCAAATCCCAATCCGGCCCAACCGTCGGGTGACATATATGGATCCATTTCCGATCAAATTAAGAATCGGTTTTTTTCGATTCGGATTAATACGGATTCAGGTTAGTGAACCGGTTTATTTCGGATTTCATTTATTTGTAGATTTGTAGAAGGCCCAATAAAATTCAGCCCAAATAATAAATCCAATTTTTTTCAAGTTGTTATTAACAAATTAGTTATTCAATTTGCAAGCCCAATTAAAATCTAATATAAACTTTATTTTAATTTTAAACATGAGAACATTAAATGATTTTTTAATATAAATATTAATTATTTGGATTAAAAAATATTAATTATTTAAATAAAAGAGGCTATTTTAAACTTACATATTCATAAATAAAATAATGGTTTATTGTTCCAAATTTCTATAATATTATTACAACTTAGAGAATTTTAAAATATGGATTCAGTCATATAAAACATAAAAAAATCATGATCTTGTCCAAGTTTACAGATCCCTTTAAAATATGGATTCAGTATACCCCTCCAAATAAAATGAATATCTCGGGTTATATACAACATCTTTTATTTGTTATTCAATGTATAAAATATTATAAAATAAATATCTCAGTCTCCAGTTATATACAACATCTTTTATTTGTTATTCAATATATAAAATATTATAAAATAAATATCTCAGTCTCCAGTTATATACAACATCTTTTATTTGTTATTCAATATATAAAATATTATAAAATAAATATCTCAGTTTCCAGATCCTTGCGAACAAGAGTATTTCTCCTCATACTCTAGACAACAGTAATAACTCTAACCCATGAGATAAATCCTTTTATCTTTCATTCTGCAAAAATACATATGAAAAACTTCGTTACAAAATAGATCTAGATCTTTAAACATTAAAGATATTTTTAGGAATAAAAATTATTCAACTAAGCTATAAACCAGACAAAAAAAATCAAGGGTTGAATCACATACCTAAAGAATATTTGGATGGAGTAATTGTGAATTTTTAAGGAATTCAAAATTCTAGGTAATTCAAATGATTCAATTAGAATTCATTCAATTTTAAATTATTTTGTTTGGATAGAGTATTAAAATGATTCATTATAATTTTTTTTGGGTAATTTTCATAATTTTAAATTTTTTGGGTCGAATCTAAAATATGAAAAATAGGGACCAATTTGCAATTTTTGAAAATTTGAAGGACCAATTTGTAAAATATGAAAATTATTAGGGACTTATTTACAATATTATTGAAAATTTTGGGGATGAATTTGAAATTTTTATAAAATATGAGGACCATCTTGCAAAATTTGAAAAATTATAATAAACAATTTAATATTCATATTATATAGAGTGATGAAGCAATTTGAAATTCACTACTTTTTTATGTCATTTTAAATTTCTTAAATTTAACATGAATAAAATACTCCATAAATTTACATCATTTTAACATTTTTCCATATTTTGTATCCAAACAATGGATTTTGGTCAAGTCATTTCAAATTCCCTCAAAAAAATTACTTTCCCTCATTAAAATGCTTCATCCAAACACACTCTAAAGAAAAAAATAAATCTACCTGCAAAATAGATTTAGATATGGAAACATGAAGAATCACATACCTAAAAAATAAAAATAAAAGTAAGTTTTACCTTTAGGATACTTCAAGAATTCTGGGCATGAAAGTAACGAAAACAACAAAGATAAAAACAACATCCTCAACTCTGTTAGTAATAAGAATCAAACACAAACCATGAATAAATTTTCATGAAGCAACAACAATCCATTAATAAATCTTAATATTCACAAAACTGAAACACTAAATCAACTTTTCAAAACACAAAATACAAGGCAAAGCATGAAAGAGAGTCGGTGGTGAAGATAAATGAGGAGTGAGACCAAGATGAGAAACAAAGCTGAAGGATGATGGTTGACGGTTGACGAAGCGGCGACAAAGACAAGAGAAAGTGAAATTAGGGTTTCTCTGAGATAGGTTAAGAGAGTAAGAGAAGAGTGAGCATATAATGGATCAACCCAAAATTATAATAATTAATAATATAAATATAAATAATAATTAAAATAATAGAATATAACGGTTCAGTTCGGTTTTTGACAGACCCAAAATAATCATCTGAACCGAACCGTCTCAACCTTAATATATCCAAACGAACCAACCGGTCCAACTCGATAATCAATTATAATCAACCGAATGCTAAATATTTGCTTCGTCTTGGACGGTTACCATCGGTTGGTAAATCTGTGTCCGCCCTAGTATACGCTGAAAGCTAGATATAATCCATCCCTGAAAATAAATAAGAAAAAAATATTAGTAACATGTTTAAAAAGATGTTTTTAAAATTATTAGTAGCTAGGAAAATTATTGGGTGCAACAAACTATTATTTGTCTTGTCGTCCAAAGACAACCTTTGTTCACCTTGAAGTATATGTATATCAAACAGTCACTGAATTCCACTCGTGAATGGCCAACAAATCGATGAAGTGCTTATGGTATGCTACATTGACATAGATTGTATTTTTGTCCACAAACATGAACGTGTCAACCAAGAATAAGGTAACACCTCAAAACACATTTCCGACAGCATCATCGACCAACTTCAATATGTCTTCATATAACTTTTTCAAGTAAGAAAATTTGACATGAACACCTCTTGTGCTGACATTGCATCATGGCACCAACTTGGCAAACTTTCAAATAAATTACAATCATTGCTAAGCTTTTATCACATTTGATCTTGGACATTCCGTGATTTAAAAACAAAAAAGAACTTTTGTGTTTTAGAAAAATAATGGCTCTAATATGTTTGATAAAATGTTAAAGCTGGAAGCAAGATATATAGACATTACTATAATTCATGAATTAACCATAGCTTTAATATTGTAAAGGTGTAAAGCACGGTGGGAAAAATGATGCAATAGTAGACGATACCCTTTAGGTCTTTATTCCTTCTTTGTGCTTTTCCTTCTACTTTGACAACCAGGGTATGTGGTATTTTTCGAGGAAGCTTCAACCATTCTATGTGAACATTACTCTCTTCTACAATGAATGATCTAGTTAATTTTTTACAAAGATTAAGAAAAAAATAAAGGAAAGAGAATATCTTTATCATATATTGAGAATAATAAAAGAAATATTAATTGGAGGATAAAATTGAAAAAATTGCGTTAAAAATTAAAATAGATCATTTATTTTGAGACACTAATTTATTTAAATGGATCTGATAGGATGCAAATGCTAAACCTATCAAGATTAGACAAAGCTAAGAGAAAACAATAAAATTATCTAAGAAAAATAAAGAAAACTTTCATTCATTTCATAATCTTTCATCTCTTAGTGAGAATACATATATAGTGTTACTAACGGATAATAAAATAAAGGCCCAATGACTTAAAAGCTAAACTAATAACAAAAGCCCAACTAGGATAATTATCTTTCTAGCTTAAATAATTAAGTTGCTTAAAATTAACTCCATGATTCTATAAGGATCACTCATTGTGAGACGGAGGAGGGAAGGTGTACATTGTTATATATATATATATATATATATATATATATATATATATATATATATATATATATATATATATATATATATATATATATATATATATATATATATATATATATTACGAATACCCTTACCTTTATCCCTATACCCCCTACATTTTATAAAAAAATGCCAATTTTACCCTAAATTATTCTTAACTAATTTTTTTTTTATAAAAAATTTTAAATTTTATTTTGCGTACCAGAAGACTTTGAAAAAGAGTTCCGGTAGTCATTTTTAAATTTTTTTGTGTGTATCAAAAAACTTTGCAAAAGAGTTTTGGTAGTCAATTTTTGTGTATCAGAAGACTATGCAAAAGAGTTCCGGTAGTCATTTTAATTTTTTTTTGTATACCAGAAGACTTTGCAGAAGAGTTTCGGTAGTCAATTTTTGTGTACTGAAAGACTTTGCAAAAGAGTTCTGATAGTCATTTCTTAAAACATTTTTTTAACTTTTATTTTGTGTACCGGAAGACTTTGCAAAAGAGTTCCGGTAGTCATTTTTTAAAATATTTTTTTAACTTTTGTTATGTATCGGAAGACTTTTCAAAAGAGTTCTGGGAGTTAATTTTTGTGTATCAGAAGACTTTGCAAAAGAGTTCCGATAGTCTTTTTTAAAATATTTTTTAATTTTTATTTTATGTACCAGAAAACTTTCCAAAAGAATTATGGTAGTTAATTTTTGTGTACCGGAAGACTTTGCAAAAGAGTTCCGGTAGTTATTTTTTAAAATATTTTTTTACTTTTATTTTATGTACCGGATGACTTTTCAAAAGAGTTCCGGTTGTTAATTTTTGTGTACCGGAAGACTTTGCAAAAGAGTTCCGGTAGTCATTTCTCAAAATAATTTTTAACTTTTATTTTGTGTACCGAAAGATTTTTCAAAAGAGTTTCGGTACACAAAATAAAATTTTAAAATTATTTTAAAAATAAAATAATAAATTAGTTAAAAATATATAAAGATAAAATTGGTATTTTATATAAAATATAGTGGTATAGGGATAAAGGTAGGGGTATGAGGTAAAATTTTCATGAAATGCTAACGAGTGTCCTGTCCTATAACAGCAATTAAAAAAGAAAGTTGGGTTTTTTAAGCGACTATAAATACATGTTTTTATTCTTCTAAAAATATACGTGTTAGACGGTGTGGCTAGTGATCGAGAGGGGGGGGGGGGGGTGAATAAATCACTTCCTTGATAACAAGGATTTAAAAATACTTTTCAGAGTTTTTGAAAATTAGCGGAAAATTACGATCCCGAATCAACTTCCTTCTATTCTGGACCAGCTACTAGAAAACCGGACACGCGAATAAATGCTGGATTTATATTAGGATGACAAAGACTTATTAACACTAGATTAATATGTATCAAATGCACTTATCATTAAATTCTATTTCTAAT
The DNA here is from genome assembly GCA_963966055.1 of Lathyrus aphaca. NCBI lineage: Eukaryota > Viridiplantae > Streptophyta > Magnoliopsida > Fabales > Fabaceae > Lathyrus > Lathyrus aphaca. The sequence goes on from OZ014520.1 coordinate 93,798,302, forward strand.
GAATAAAACTCAGCTGACAGTTTTGTCAAACACTTGACGTATATGTGTTCAATGATTAACAATAATGGTGATTAGATAAAAGTTTTCTCACCACTATTGTATCATTCAACGTAAAGACACAATACGCCAACTGAATCACAAAATTGTTGAAAACGTAAAGAGAGATAGAGAAAGAATACGATACGCAGAGATTTGGTAAGGAAATTCCCCACTTCCGTCCTCGCGTGTGGGTACGTCTCTCTCTCAATTTCAAACAGAAATTGAGACTTGTTATATCAATAATGTTGAATTCGTTGTTTACAAGGTTACAATACAAAACCAGAAATCTAAACCCCGAGATCTTCCTCTTGTATGAACCTTCACTTGATATGAGCGTAATCAAGAATTTCCTGCAAGTAATGCGAACAATTCACCGGTTCCACGACCTGTTTGCGAAATAACCAAATTTCTAAACCCTACATTGCGGCTGAATATGTTCTGCAAACGTGACTAACAAACCCTCAAGAACACACCCGTTCTTGAAGAACAAACCAGATGGTTTTTCCTCGAAACCCCCTTCAAACCTTCAACTCAGCTAGATCCTTGATCATTCCGCTGAACGTTATCTCGTTGATCCTTTAATCCAAAGAACAAGAATGATTGTGTGTTGATGTTCTTGAATCAATGTGATTGAGAAGATAATGAAGATGAAGTATCTTTCAGGTCTCTAAAAATGCTCACAAAATTGATGCACACCAAACTTACTTTGATTGTACTTTATCAATTTTCACTTAGGAATTCGCTGCTCTTGAAAACTGAACTGTCAATGCTTTTATATGTCAAAACAAAAACTGTTAGAAGAAAAATAGAATTATGTATCGATCCCAAACTCGTACGAGTCAATACATGTTAGTTTTATAACATGTATGAGTCGATACACAGATGTATGCATCGATGCATACTGAAGCTTTGATTAATTTCAGAAAATCAATTCAAGCATGCATCGATACATATCACAAATGAATCGATACAAAGTTTAATTCCAGAAACAGCAATGAAGCATGTATCGATGCAACACTCGTATGGATCGATACATAGCATATTTTCCATAAACAAAAAAGAAGTATGTATCGATGCAAAATTCGTATGGATCGATACATACTGAAGGAAAATTGTTTTTATGATTTCTTTTAAAGTATGTATCAATCACAAACTTGTACAAACTTAACATGTAAACAAATGCACAACAAAGACATAGATATTTATCATACAATTTGCTATCATACAAAACTAATCCAAAGTAAAGGGTTGCTCACAATATGTATTCAGTACTTTGAAAACATAAATAACTAATATTTTTAAGAATTTAGTGTGTCCCTGGTTAGCATGACCCATATATATATATATATATATATATATATATATATATATATATATATATATATATATATATATATATATATATATATATATATATATATATATGTATGTATATATATATATATGTATATATATATATATGTATATATATATATATATATGTATGTATATATATATATATATATGTGTATATATATATATATATATATATATATATATATATATATATATATATATATATATATATATATATATATACATATATATATATATACATATACATATATATATACATATACATATATATATATATACATATACATATATATATATATATATATATATATATATATATATATACATATATATATATACATATACATATATATACATATATACATATATATATATATATACATATATATATATATATATACATATATATATATATATATATACATATATATATATATATATATATATATATATATATATATATATATATATATATATATATATATATATATATATATATATATAATGGCGGAACCAAAAATTTTGTTAAGCCTGGGTAAAAATTGAAAGACCACAAATTCAATAAATGTATGCATTATATAAATATAGAACCGAAAGGAAAACTTGAAATCACGGATTGATATCTTGAACAAGATTACTACAATATACATATCAAAACTCCTTTCACATGTGACACTTTATGCTGCATCCAACACTTCATACAAATAGAAAAACACGGCCAAAACAAATACCATAATTTTAAATTTTCTCAAACAATCAAAAGGTTGACTATATGTACAAAGTACCTAGATTTTGACTCTGATGGTACTAGCTGACCACTCAGAACACGATCTATTGTCAAGCTCAAGTATCTTTATATTTAAATAACTATATTAAATCAAAAAGTTATGATACCTTCAAGAGATTAAAAATGTTGAATGTTAATTTTGTTATGAGAAACTAACCTTTCGATTACAGGTATATATGTTACTCTTACTTGGCAATCATCAAAGTGACCATGATAAATCAGCTCAAACGTCATTCAATCATCCTATTTCTATTTGATTAATTTATACAAAATACAACACTTTACTAAAATGACATTTATTAAAACCGCCACTATTTACAGTAAAATATTGTGGTTTATAAACTGACGTAATGCTAATAAAAAATGAGGTTTCTTACCACCTTTATTTTTACATGTCTGTTGCTTTAGGTGATTTTTGTTTTTATTGTTTTTGTAAATCAAATATTTCTGTTTATAGTTGTGGAAATATATTTATTGAATTGTATACAGTCCTAATATATATTTTATATTATTTGAGGTTAAAATTTACGCTTTTCTTCTTTTTTACAATAATTTACATTTTTTTTGAAATTTAATAGCTACTACTTTTATGTTAATATTTATTTCTTCTAAGTATTTTTTTATTTTTGTTTAATTTGATCTTAAATTGTAACTTTATTCTTTATTTCAATTCCTGCACATTTTGTAATTTAGTCAAATCTAAATATCATAATATAAAAAAATTTGATGTAATGTAACTTACTTGCATAAAAAGGTAAAAAAAAATCATGTTATTTATTTATGATTTGGTATTCTGTATTAATTTGGTACTCTTTCTTAATTTGGTATTCTGTAACAATTTTATAATTTTTGCATGTGTGTAAAATGATACATGCTTGCCAGTATAATAAGAATACAAACAAATTCATATAGCAATAAAATTAATTAAGCCCACCGGTTAAAGTCAAAAACCGACGTACAAACATAGCTTATTATCTCGGTTATTTAATAAAATCGAGAGGTATATTGCATGCACTAGTTAGTTTTGAAAATAAAAATATATTGTTGCTAGGGATCGAACCATTGACCTTTGGCATTTAAACCTCGACTTTATAAATCTGAGGGGTAAAGTTCTTACTTTCATGTCACCCTTCATTACCCCGGCATTGAAATCGAGGTGAAATTTGTTTCGAGTCCTACATTACATGTTTTATTTGTAGTAGTGACTAGAATTTGGACTATAATGAAACCTTTTAACATATGTTAAAGGATTACACTAATACACTGCATAAAGTTAAGGGATTAAACTGATAACATGAATAAAGTTAAGAGAGTAATATGAAACTGTTTTACAACATCTATCATCAAACAGACCATAATTTCATATCAGACATTCATGTATCAGAATTTCATTAAATACGAAATGCATATAATGACATTAAACCAAAATGTTAAACCAAGATTCTTACACAAAATAAATAGACACTCAAACATAAGGTGCCATTAACAGACACTACAAAATAAGGTGCCAAACTCAAACAGATTCTTACACCAAACTGAAACATAAAGTGTAATTAACATACAGTAGAAAAGAAACATAAATAATATTACAAAAGGTGTTCGGAGACACTATTACAACCAGTACTTGAAACATAAATGATTAACATATTCATGGCTGGTTTCAAAAGAAGTTTTTTTTTCTTCTTATGAAAAGGTTGAGTTTGGGGTGCTTGTGATGGTAATATGCAGGTAGCCTTGTTCTGACAATCCATATGACACCTACTGTATTTGAATCCAAATCTTGTTTGCTTCAGTTGAGAATCATCTTTCACCATCTCTTCAGCCTCTTTGTTCCTTTTTCTTTTTGGTCCTTCCAAGTTAACGTTTAATCAATGGTGGATGGAGATCAACAAACTTTGGTCCAAGAAATTTTAACCATTGATTGGATAAAGCATTAGTGCATAACAAGCCTTATAACATTCCTTGTTATAATAGTTTTGCACTTACAAACACTGAGTTGAATGCCTTTAACATGTTTTCATCATCATTGCACCCATGTCATCTTTCAATTAACCACTGCATTAGAGAATTTATAAATTCACATTCCAATTAACCAATACAATGGTTTCCATCTTATTAACACTCATTTCATCTTTAAATGGAACAATCTCATAAATAACTGCATCATGATACCACAAACTCTTCAATGTTGGGTACACGAAGTCTTGCTAACTACTCAACACTTCAAAATAACTCCAGTAAACCTCATTGAACCCCTGATAACCTAATTTTGTAAACATAACATACTCACTTACATGATGCACAATAAACTCAAACCTATTATCCATTCTCTATTCAAGATAATGTATACATAATAACTGGAGAAGACGCAAATAACGTAAAAGTACGATTTTTAACATGTTATAACAATGCTAAGTTACGAAAAATATAAAGTAAACATGTTATAACAATGTTAGGTTCCAGAAAACATACTTTCAACGTACCTTTGAAGAATGGAAATGAACAATCTCTCTCTTTGAACATCTTCTTCTTATTATTATTATGGGATTTCTAGGGTTAACACCTCCTCTTCGTCTTCACACTTTAGAACAAGTGTTTTCGTCTATATTCACACTTTAGAACAAAGATTTTTGTCTTCCTAGAAAAGCTAGGGTTTCTTCGTCTCTCCCACTTTGTATTCTCTTCGTCTCCTTTAACTATAAACAAATATGGTTAATTTATTTTGTAAGTAAATGTTTTTCTATTTTTACCATTCATAATAATATATTCCAAATAACCAAAAAAACATGTCAGATAAACATATTCAATTAGATTGCCACGTCAGCAGAACTTAATGACTTTTGACAAAATTTGGCATAAATCACCAAATCGACTAACAAAAATGTTTTTAAGAGACTAACCTGTAATATTTTTTAGATAAAGGACTGAAGTGAAACATTAAATTAAGTTAAAGGACTAAAACATGTATTAATAAGTCTTGTAAAATTATTAAAAATAGCATGCATCCATCTAATCCAACCTAAAATCATCATTTGAACTTCCTCAATGTGAGGGATCATCATGAGGATGATCATTTTTATTGGGGTCAAACACTCGCCTAACACTTTGTTTGAGAGATTAAATGGGAAATGAAGGTAGGAATGTTCAAAACCGAACGAACCTAATAGAAAACTGCAAACCAAACCAAATCGAAACCGTAAAAACCCGCATTTGGTTCGGATTTTTTTGGGCCATCTTTTAACAAAACCACGTTATTTGGTTTGGTTTGATTTGCGGTTTGTATTTTGCAAACCGAACTAAACCAAACCAAATTGAATTATGTTACAACCCAAACTTCACTTATCCTACATTAAACTCAAAACTCAAACCTATTATGCTTTACCTAACAATTACAAAATATTTTCTCTTATTCACACTTAGGTTTTTAGTTTCAACCTTCTCAAACTTCTCTTAATAGTATTGCACATTCTTCTCATTTTCTTTGCCATGAACGTCTCACATCTTCTACACTAATCTCTCATCTCATGTGTTCTTTCTTTTTCATCTTTTCATTTTTCATCTTTGCCATGAACGTCTCACGTTTTTATCGCACCTTTCTTCTCTAATCTCACATCTCTTATGTTCTTTTATTTTTTATCTTCTCTAATCTCTCGTCTCCTCTATTTTTTTTCTGTTTTACTATAATGTTTTTGATATTGTTTTATGCTACTATTTTTTTCACTTTTGCTTAAACTGATTTTTGTATATTGAATGAGAAGTTTGTCTAAATATGATGAATTTTGTTATTATTAGGTAATGTATGAATGACTAAACACAAAGTTATTTTGTTCTTTATATGTGTATGTATGGCTCAATAAAAATCTTGTAAAAACCGAACCAATCCAATTTGCATTGGTTTGGTTTTTTTTATTTATAAAAGCCAACCAAACCAAACCAAACCGCATGCTTTTTCTCTTGCGGTTCGGATGATTTTTAGGGTCAAAACCGCTGAAACCGCACTGCAAACACCCCTAAATGAAGGGGAAAGTTTTGAAAAAAAGAGAAGAATTAAGGGAAATAATATAAAAAATTAGGTGGGAAAGGTTTATAGGGATTTATTTTTATTCAAAAACCAAAATCCTTCTACTTTATGAAACTATTATATTGGAGGAATACCGAATATTTCGACCAATACCGGTTTTTTCATTGATTTGTAAGGCGTTCTCCTGAAATTTTTCCCTGTACCAGATATTTTGAAAATACCGGTAGATTCTATCAGAAATTTTTAAATTATTGGTATAAATGTACTAGTATTTTGAATTATACAAAAAATTTGAGTTTATCGAGGATTTGAAATATCTGGTATACCGGGGATTTCAGCTAAAATGAAATTCCTGGTAGCAGTCCAGAACATGAAAAATATGTGAAATTCAAACAAGGATCAACAATAACATCAACAAGAATACATATATAATGAAATTACCTATAGTTCATGATTTGCAATAATATCAACAAGGATACATATAAAATGTAGATGATTTACAACGGAAAAAAATACATAACATCAACAACATTATATATAAAACTACTTTGACTTCCTAATTTCTTCCTCCCAATGTCTAATTCGTCCTGCATATGTTGTTTCTCAGGTTCTTGTCTCTTCAGTACATTTCTCTCTCCACCGGGTTGTGACTGGAGGCAAATGACTATCAGGTTTTAGTTTTACCTGAACATAATTATTGTTGTTTACAAATCCAACAAAAATTATTTTATGCCTACTTGTAAACATAGATGGAGCTTTGGTAAGAGAGAAGAATGTATGGTTAAGTGTTATTGAAAGGGAGACAAAAACCAAATTGTACCTGGTCGCAATAGGAACCCATATCTGGAATCGACATCAATTTGCCTTTACCCTGTGCACCCAAGTGTGTTACTTTTAAGGAACCTCGAACCACATCCATATTGTCATAAAAGAACTTGGAAAACAATTTTGGTTGTTGATAAATTTGAGTATCCAACTGAGTCTGAATCAATGCCCAAGACTCTTCACCCCATCCAAGTAATGCTGCAACAACCCGAAAACTACAATTTACACCGTCCCCCATATCAATTATGTCATCAATGTATGGATGCAAGAACCGGGGAAACTGAGACAAGTATTTATGCTTAGAAGATACAGTGGACGGTTGACTAGAGGGTTGACTTCCTATTGGTTTTGTACATGATGTATTAGTAGTCTGACTCCCCTACGAAGCGTCACCATACTCACACAGTGAGGGTTCGCGACGCACATCACTCTCTTCACCCTTTCTACTCTTTTTAACTCCTCACTTTGGATTATACTTCACCGGCGGTGGACGCATAAAAGATGTGGATGGATAAGTTAGGTATCTGATTTTCTCCTTCAACACCCTCTGACCTACAATATCCAAAGAATTGAAATATGTCTTCAAATCCTCACATTCTGCATCTAAATCCATCTTTGATCCATTATCATATGGTCCGTCAGTATGCTCTTGAATGTGTAATTTCTTCCAGAAAACATGAATTTCTTCTAAAGGAATAGACAAACCTTGTATCTGAAAACTAGCAAGTTGACAAGCACATGGTAAACCATGTATAGATCTAATTAAGAAACCACACATATCCTTGTTTATACCAACAAATTTGACCCGTTCTAGCTCTTTCCCTATGTGTTGTATACATTGCCTTGACACAAAACCGTGCAAGTTGGTGTATAATAGAGTGTTATACCGATGTTCAATGTTCACAATACTATTTTCAAACGATGCTCTGATTAAGCCTAACTGCAACTTCAACATGGTGTTAACAGCATCCCAATTGCGCCATAAATCTCCCCGACTATGTGACAACATATTTTTTAGTCTCCAGTGCGCATACTCCATCCTAAACCGCAATAATTAAAGCACAATTAGACATTAATTATGCTAATTGCTAAAATCAAATAAGATGTTGGTATACATGTTTGTTGTTGTGTTTTCCATATGAGTAACTCTGTTTGTCCATGCAGAAACAAACCTTTCTTTATACGATGTCAACCATGTTACTTTCACATAGTTAACAAACAAAGGTATATCAACACAAATTGCTACAAAGTGCTTCAAGTGAATGAAATATTCACTCTCTCTCTATTAGCATTCATGATGTTGTTCCACAGCTCCATGACATGTTCATGTCTTTCTGATTTAACATATTCCTTACATTTCATGCTAACATTCTTGGAAATGTGGAACACACATAACATATGTGTTGAATTAGGAAACACATCTTCAAGTGCATTCATCAAGACATGTTCTCTATCCATCACAACAACATTTGGTAGCAATTTCTCAGAAAAAAACAACTCTTTCAGCTTCTCCATTGTCCATTTGAAAATCTCTTCTCTTTCATGTTCCAAGTAGGAAAACCCTACCAAAAACGTCAACTTTGTTGACGTAACGCCAACAATCTCAAGCAGCGGTAACCGGTACCTATTGGTCTTATATGTGCAATCAAAAATCAAAATCAAATGAAACATATTCAACAACTCCATTAAATCAGGATGTGTCCAGAAAATTTCAGCAACAACATTCGAGTCTTCCTTATTTCTTGTCCAACACATGTACTTTTCTTTTTGAATAACACTCAACAACATTTGCATTTCCGTCAATGAACCTCTCTTGCTTTCATCGTATGTAGATCTAGCTTTACATACTTGCTCGACACTCGTGAGATTTTCTGGATCTTTGTCTTTCAACGCGACAACTATGTGTCTCAGAGGCATGTTATACTTCACCATATCATTCACAAATTGTCTCTCTTGAGGTTTTAGACGATCCAATATGCCATGTACAGATAAATCCTAACTTAGACTATGATTGTGAAACTCACACATAACGCTCACCCTCCAACCAATACCACTTGGTGAAGACCTCAGACGGAAGAGACATTTCACTTTCATACTAGCGAGACCATCCTTCTCCGATAAATGACTATTTTTAGACTTTTCCCTTTTATAATTTCCTCCTCTCTCACAATCCATTATCAATTTATCCTTCCTTCATCGCTTGTCAGTTGCACTATCAAAACGAATTGCGACAACTATAATACCATGTTTCTTTCCAATATTTTGTGTCAAAACTAATACGTCGGATCGACTCTAAAAAATATGTTGATGAAAAACATAACAAGTTATAATAACAAAAAACATGAAATCAAACGAAATAATATGATGTCAAGGTATAATACATACTTTGTCTGTAGTGAAGAACTGGGTGTAATCGCTACACGAGTCGATAGACGGTCCTGACGGTTCCGTAACGCAAATGGCAACCATTTTTGAAGACTCTATCTTTTTACTAGAAATTTCATGTAAAATTGAAATTCCCGATATACCGGACATTTGGAATTCCCGATGTGTGTGTGGAAATTGATACTATTTTTCTTTAAATTACCGGTATTTTTTACCAATAATTTTGGAATATCCGATATTGATTACCTGTAATTTGAATTTCTAACTACCGGAGATTTCGTTGGCGAAAATATTCTATCGGGAATTTCAAAAATAACTATCGGAAATTTCGTTAGTTTTGGAAAGAAAAAAAAATTGGATTCAAAATATAATTTTTTATGTAAATAATACTAGAAGTGAAATGGAAATCTTAAAAAAAAAAAAAAAAGAGGAATGCGATATATGATTGGTGGGAGGAAGATTCTACTAAACACTCCATAAAATCCTTCAAATCTAATTTAATAATCAATCTATCAAAATTAAAATATTTTTGAACACCATAATACTTATTAAAATTAAATAAAAGTCTTCATTAAATTACCAAATTTTTTTCCATCTTATAAGAAAATCTTTCAAAATGTGAACAACATTCTTATTTTTCACTATGATTATACACTCTCATTTTCCACTATGAATATGGTATGGTATATTGCAAAGTAAACAAATTGCAAAAGCCTATTGCTTTAATTGGATTGAAGTTCCCTGCAGCTTAGACTACAGTTGGAGAAAAAAACAACTAAATTCACTGAAACAAATCCCCCGGTTGACAAAAAAAAACTCTTTATGTCAGAAGATTTAAACGACATGACTAAAGAAACCAAGTTCTGTACTGCACTAAATGTAGTACTCCTTTTTAGACAATTTTGATCATAAGGCCTCTAATAGTTCGTAGTGACCATGCCGATGAAATAGCACATTGATAGAAATCTCCTCATCATTTATATATTCTTCACCATATTTTGCTATATTTACCAAATCAAGAGAGCTTGCATCTCTCATGAACACATATATTGGAGTCCTGATAAGTTATGAAACACAATATTAAATGGAGGACCATAAATTCAAAAATCCACCCTTATCAAAATTTAAACTTTAAATGTCATAGTCAAATGTTAATGGAATCTAGAAAATAACAATGAAGTTAATTCATTAAAACTCACTTCAAAACATGAGAAGCCATTAATAGCTCGGGCTCTCCTCCCCAGACATAACTCTGTTGAATTCTGGTGACATATGCATCAAAATCCCCTTCTATAAACCTATAGACACAGTATGTATAATAATCAGTTAACCATGTAAATAAAAATAGAATAGAAACCAAATACTAACTGTTTACTATCTTTTTTCAAATAACAAAGCTCACCATTCTGTTTCCTTGCGCCTTTTCAACAGTTCTTCAGCAACCTAAAATAAAATATCATATCCTATTTCAAAAAAGAATGAAGAATAAAACAATCGATGTAATCCTAGCAAAATGATCTTACTCTAGCTCTTAATTCATCAGCTAGTTCTCTCTGTCGATTTTCATTGGGTGCTTCCTCTCCATTTTTTAAGCAAGCTCCGTGCGCTATTGATCTGAACAGACACCGTCCATCGGCAAGCACTCCTATACCATTCAGTAATAGAAATTAACAAATGAATCCATAGGATCTCGATCTGATTATGTAATTACAAACTATTATAAACAAAAACAATAACAAATTAACAAAACTGAGAGCAATTAACTACGTGGAATTATTGTAGTACATTCAATTATAGTTACGTGCAATTAGTGTCAAATATTCAAATTATTAGTGTTTATATATTTTTAGGATAATGTTAAATTCTGCCCTAAGATATCAATTATTAACGTATCAATCATTGAATATAAATATCTATCTCAGCAGAAATTCAATATTGATTCATCATATTGAGATTTAGCCCAATCAGTCCGACCCAACTCCCACCCAATGCCTATTTACTTCCGTGTTCATGTCCATGCTTTTCATGATATCTATACAGGTTTAAGAAAACCGTCCATGCCGTTTTTGACAAAATGATTTCAGAAGGTACTATATTGTTATTCATCATTTTTATGGTAAAGAACAAATTGTCATTAATTCATACCGCGATGGCCCTGTCGCAGTTACAAGTTACAACACCTATATTGACTGAAATCACAGGCTTTTTTAAAACCAAGATGTTAATCACTAACCAGTGTGACAAACTATCAAACACTTGGTAAACAGAAAAACTCTTAGTTTGCATAATCAACACTACATTACAAATAAAATAGTTGTTGACAGGCCAGGCCATCGATAGCAACAAAAATTTGAACATGAAATTAAAAAAGTTATATTGTTTTAATCTGCTAAACACAACAAAATCAGCACAAATACCATCATCAAGATTCAAGCCAAACACTCCCACCAACCAATTCATGTACTTTTATGAACATAAAAAATATTAATAATCCATTAAAGACAAAAATAACATCACTTTTGTAAAGTAGTAATCATTTATAAAATTGTTTTTCTCAAAGTAAAAGCAAAAGCATTGTTCATAATTTTTAGTTTTTACAATCCAATCAAACCCTCATTCATAAACCAAAAAAAACACAAATTACAAATATAAAAATAATTACGATTCAACAATTTTTCGAAATTAAAAAAAAAAGGAAGGAAAAGGAACGAACCAGTGACTCTGTAATCAGGGGAAACTTGTTCATTTCGTTCATCTTTTTTTCCAAGAACATCGGAAATCTCGCCGGGAGAAATCACCGGTGTCTTCGTAACTTCGGAATCAACATCAGCAATAACCAACGGCGGCGCAAGGCATGCGCAGACACCGAAAAGAAGCCAAGCCGAGTCAGAGCGGTGAAGCCATCTAGCAGGACGAGCATCCCACGCAACGTTCCACGATCCCTCTCCCTTGAGTTCGTGGTCATGATGAACCATCAAAGCATCGCGCCGGAAGCTGTCACCGCCGCAAGGCATAATAGCATGCCATATGGAAGCAGCGCCGCCGGGGATTTGGAGTTTGCAGGCGCTGGAATGGCGGCGACGGTTGCCGAAGGTGGCATGGAACGGCGGAGAAGCGACGGAGGCGTGAACGAGGCGAGCGATGTGATGAGAAGAGGAGGAGTGAAGGGAAGAAAAGATCCAAGGACGAGAGCGAGTGGCGCAGAGTACACCAAGCATGGATGAGTGGGAAGGTTGGCTAACGTACGCTATGATATTAAGCTACGCACCCATAACCGTTTTGCATGAGAATGGAAATGGAATTGACCAATGAGAATAACATAAAAAAGAAGGAAGGAAGCGTAGAGAAAGAAAGAGAGACGCGTGGGTTTTATCAGGCCACTCTCTTGGAACCAAACAACGTTCACTTTTTGGTTTTTGCTATACAATTTTTCATTTTTCTTTTTTTCTTTTTCTTTCTGAAAAATATTCATTTTGTACCAAAGTTTTGTCCTCGTGGATAATAAGAATATTCCTTCCACGATCCGTGAAGGTTGTAATTTAAGTTAAAAAATAAATAAAATATATCCTACAACTGTAAAATAATTTTGTATCCTAAAAGTATAAAATTATTTTTTATTATGGGTGTAGATATCCTTTAAATTCTAAGATTAATTATTGTAAATATATTATTATTATTATCCTAGTAAAGTTTGTAACTAAATACTTTGAATTTAAATGTTCTGCCCTTTTAATAAGTAAAAATTATATGCCCTTTTAATACATGGTAATAATTTAAAGATAAATTCTTTTTCTATAAATTTTAATTTATTTTAAAATAAAATAATATAAAAATAATCATTATATTCCATGTTTCATTTATAGTATTATTGATATCTAACTAAATTCAATGATATTGGAATGTTTACCTAATTTAAATATATTATTTTTTTAAAATAAAATAAAATCAAACATTTCAAATAAATCAACACATGTGATTAATAAATATATAGAATATTTTTATATTATCCTTACATATTAACTTTTAAATTATTTAGTTGTTGATTAATTTAATTAATTTGGTTTTCGATGTTCAAAAAACTGTATTGAAAAAAACAATAAAATCATAAATTATAAATTTTTATTAATTCAACACACAATTTTCAATAAATTTTTAGTATATTTATCACTTAATTTGTATTTTTGGAACACAATTTTATCTAACTTTATACATTCGGAATATATAAAAAAAAAAAAAAGAACTTCATAATTAAAAAAAATAAAAAATAAAAATCCATATATTATCCGTTTTTCATGTTTATTTTTAGATAAAATTAACGGGATACCCGTACTACCTACAGGTCATGTCTGTATTCACACGTTATATTTGGAGGATCACCACGAGGTTCTATGATTGGTCCAGTAGAAGTTTGGAGGATCATCCTGCATGTGAAACAAATACATATTAAATATGTCTGAGTGCATGCCAGGAATCACATGGTTTATGAAAAGTGAAGCATTACATGAAGGCTAGTCAAGAACACATATCCAATGAGCATCCCAAGAACACATATCCAACTATCTTACCCCTCAAGAACCATTGCATCATTCCCAAAATGAGTTAATGTCTCAATTCGGCCAACCATACCGTCCTCGCCCAACCCAACCACAACGATACAACTTTGAAAACATGGGCATTGAATTGAATTACGACAGCGCAAACATATCAAATATTCAGGAATCCTCAGAACAACAACAATATCTTCAACCAAACACGCAAAGTCCACAGACACTTCACTAAAATCAAAGGGTTCGGAGGCAGGTTCATCCACGTAGATGTGGAACCGGGGGACGTCTCGATCTGGCGGGAAATTAATTTGTGTAATAGTCGTACTTTTAAATAATAATAGCTTTTATTTCTTTTCTATTATTTAATTATTTATTAATGCTTTTATAATTATTTTTAATTACTTATAATTTAAAAAAAATATATCAAAATGGCGCATGAGTTCAAATTTAAAAAAAAAAAATTAATTCTACTACTAGTCAAACCAAATGGCGAATGAATGCATTTAACAAAACAAAAATTTACACATACTAACCATTTCAATTGGTGAATTTGTGTATAATAAAAAAAAAATTAAACTACATGCATTAGCTATATGAGATGACGAATGCATTATGAACAAAAAAAATATATTTTACACTTATTCGCCAATTGGGATGCCAAATACTCTATCAAACATAGCCAAATTAATAATTTCTTTGAAATATAAATTATAATGATATTTTTTTTAATAACTACATTATTCTATAAAAAATCACAAGAAATAGTAATATTTATCCATTCTAAAATTGTCATGAATTAAAAGTTAATTTACAATTTTAATAAAATATTAATTTTATTTTTTCATGATACTTTTTTACCGTTCATTATTTTTTATTCATTAAATTTTTTCATTTTTTTCTTATTAATGAGAAATAATTTTGTAAATTACTTATAAAATTCTCTTTTTCTTACAAAAATAATAGTCCACATACCAACAAAAAAATCATATGTTACAAACAAATTATCTATGTCTCTAGTCACGCCACAATTTGTCACAATCTACAATCGATTGTGACAAGAATATATGATACATAAGGGCGTCTTGAAGAATGAAAGAAGGTATACCAAAATGGAAGACATGACATATTTAATAAGAGTCAGACGCCCCCCATAGAAAGTAATTATTCCGCCGCGTTAACCTTCTTTTTATACGGACAATCAGAGGATACCAAAAATTAAGCTTCTAAGAATCTCCACCAATAGACAGCTCCTAATAAAAAAGGTTTCTTTAAACCCGAAATAACTTCAAAAAAAATCAACATCGCCTTCAAAGTTCGAACATTTGCCCAAATTTTAATCCCCGTCAATAATGTATCATCACCAAATGAGAAACAATAACAACATTTTGCGCCCTCATCCCATACCATATATACATTCCTTTTCTCACAAAAACATTCGTCAAAACATGTAACCCTTCGGATGTTAACAGGAAAAGAAAAGGGGAAAGCGGGTCACCGTGTCAAAGACCTCTTTCCAACTTAAACTCCTCAATTGGCCTCCCATTTACAAATACACAAATAGTCGTTGTAGTAACACATTCTAAGATCCACTTTTGCGACAGAGTCGAAAAATTCAATTTACACATAACATCATCCAAATATTGTATGTCCACCGAATCATACGCTTTTTCAAAATCAACCTGGAATAATAATAATAATTTTTTCAAACTTCATGCATTGTCTAACATTTCATTAGCTATAAGGATGACTTCTAATATTTTCCTATCTTTACCAAAAGCTTACTGAGGCTCTGAAATAACACTTTCAATCACTTGTCTCAACTATTAGTAAGAACTTTAGATAGAATTTTATACACATAGTTGACCAAAGAAATAGGTCTAAAATCCGCAAATGCTAAGGAATCTCAACTTTTAGAATAAAGGCAATAAAAATACTATTTATGGTGTTTTTTTCAACTTGCCATTATGATGAAAGTCAGTAAAAAAAAGTGCATTAACTCATCTTTTAAGACATCCTGAAAATCTTTTATAAAACCAAGATTAATTCCATCCGGCCCAAGACTCTTAAAACTGTCACAATCTCAAACTGACTGCTTAATCTCAACCTATAAAAAAGGTAGTGTCAATACCGACCCCTCCTCCGTAGTGATAAATTTAAAATAAAGAAATTCTATCCCTGGAGGATCAACCGATAATGAATGAAAAATGATTATGAAAATGATGAAAAACAACACTTGTCACTCCATTGACACCCTTTACATTAATACCATTAACTGGAATTGAGATTATAGCATTTTACCTTCTCTGGAACATGATACTGTGAAAGAATTTTGAGTTTTCAATCTCCCTCCTTTAGCGAAAAGAAAATAGATTTCTTCCACTGGATACTTGAATATAATTTGGATAAATAAAGGATTTTTTATGATAAATAATGTAACTCTCCTAGCTCTTTATTCTCTAAATCAACCTCAACTTCTTTAACTTCCGAGAAATAAATATGATATTTTACCACTTGGATTACCTTCTAGATTCTGAGTGTGATTGTGATGCCACAGTTTCAAACTTCCCTTTATCAGCTTCAAATTCTAGTTCAACACAAAACCTCCCCAACCATCCACCTGAAATGATAGTCATTGATCCTTCACAAGATCCTTGTAACCTGGTAAATTCACCCAAAATTTTATGTAGGCCTAGGACCCCAAATTTTGTTTGTCAATAGTCATCATAATCAAATAATGATCAGAAATAGTGCGACGAAGAGCCACCTAGATGCAATTTGGCTAAAAAGAAACTCAAGCATCAGATAATAAAAATGATCCAGGAGAATAATAGAGAGATCATCCCTCTCTCTATTACCACATGAATATTCTCCCAGACAACAGTAAATCAACAAGAAAATTTGCGTCAATGAACTAATAAAAATGAGTATAATCCTCCGCTTGATCAACATTTACCATACTCCTTATTTCCTTAATTAAATGAATAACATTAAAATCACTATTCACCCACCATATGATCCCTTCTGCAAGTTCTGCATTTATAGGATTGGCATTAATTTTATAAAACAAATATAGCAGCAATAAAATATACAGGATCTTGCATAAATAAGAACAGTTTAAGCAAGGAAGTCCTATTGTGCGCATAAACATGTTGAGTTGGAGTGTTTCAACGTCTGGAACAACATGTCAAAGAGGATGTCAAGACAGTTCATTCGACATCATGAACTGATAAAGTAGATTGAAGATTCTGTTATGATTTAACAGAAAAAGAATATTAAGAGGATATGAAGCAATCCAATATGGCGCTGATTTAAAGATCTTGAAGAATCAAATTTATATTGAAGACAAATATTGAATAAATATAGATTTTCTATATTTAGAGATATTTTAGGAAGTTGTTAATTTGAAGATCTGTTTTGTAGCAGATTTTTTGTGCATTATTGTAGAAGCTGTTATGCTGTGATTTTAGGCCCAAAATCCAGTTAGGATTAGGTTATAAAAAGAAAGCATGTAACCTAGGTTTAGTAACCAACCAAATATGTAAATATCATATCATTAGGGTTGAGTTCTTGTAGCAGCCGTGCGCAACAAGTTTCAATGGTTGTGGTTGTTTTTATTTGTAATTCTCGAAGCTTTTAAACAAGAGATATTTTGTGTACTTGACTAAAGCTGTAAGGAAAGGTTAAGGTGTTGTCATGGAAGCGTGTCTTCTAATTTTAATTGTTAAGTTTATCACTGTTGTGATTGTGAGGGACTGAGATGGGTGTCTCATATTTAGGAGTTCCTAAGTAGAAGTTGCATTGGTAGTGAGTAAGTGAAAAAACTGTAAATTGTAGGTGTTTGCTGATAAGTCTTTGAATTGATACCACATAGTGGATTTCCTTCCTGGCTTGGTAGCCCCCAGAGTAAATGAGTTTGCATCGAACTGGGTTAACAATTTTGATGTGTTATTTACATCTTTTCTGTTTTATACTTAATACAGTGTTCTTGCTGAATGTCTAACCAGATGTCTAAAATTCTTGTAGGATAATTAGCATATGGTATATTAGAATTTTGTAATGTTGTTGTTTCTACTTTGCCATGTTTTCAGTAACAGATCAGATGTCTGGACATCGTGTTCGACATCTGAGTCTGTCATACCAGAATTTCAATTGGTATCAGAGCAGACATCTTAGTCTATTTCTAGATGAGATCCAATAGGGATACTTTCTGGTTCATGGTCAAGATAGAAGTTTCTTCTGAAAAGTTGTTTGTTGTGTGAATGGTCCCTAAAAGTGGAGGATGGATTATTTTGTTGTTGAAGCATGGTGGTGAGCTGTTGTTGTAGTAGGTTTGATTTATTTTCAAACCTATTGTTTTTGGTGTCACCTGGAGAATATTGCTAGGGTTAATTTGTGACACTTGGAAGTTCCTGAGGAGTTTGTATCCGCTGCTTATCTATCTGATAACTCCTGATGTTAAGATATTTGAAGATTGTTTTTAGAAGACCTATCTCTAGTCTGTAGATCTCTTGGTGTGTTCCTTGTAATGATGTCATATCCCAAGATAGGACATCACATCAGAATTTTTCTAATTTTGTTGTCTAAAGGATTGGTTGAACAAACTCTTTGGGTGTTGAACTAATGTGGTTGAATCACATATGTTTGGAAGAGAAGGCAACTATGAGGTTATCTGGGAAGTTTCTAGCCTGAAACTTATCTCAGTTGTGTGTGTTGGTCAAAGAGTGATCAACATGTTATGTTCTCCTGAGGACAGTTTATATTTGGTCCTTGATGTAGGAGTGAAGTACCTGAGCTTCAAGGAGTATTACCTCTAAGAGACTCCTTGTACATGAAGATCAAGTTGTGGGATGTATCAACTTGTGTAATTGATTGATATGGATATAGCTGGTCAGTTACTATATTGGGTGTGAAGATATCTCAATACAGATAGTCTAAATACCGAGTCTAAATAAGAGTTTGTTGAGATGGTTCTGCTGCTACATATGTTCATTTATTGTCCTGAAAGCTTCATCAACTATTTATGGATGATTCCCTTGTGTTCTCTTGTGTGTGCATTACTATGAAGGGTGCCTTTAAAGCCATAGTAATTTGTGAAGCTCTTTTTCTGACTAAAACTAATGTCTGAAAAGATGTTAGAACATCAGATGCCTGAAAAAGAAGAAGAAGAAGAAGTCAGACTACTTGTCCTACCTTGTGTGAGAAGGTAATCTTATCTGACTAATAGTAAATACCTTGATGGGAGACTTGGTATTTGTGATGCATATGATTGAAGATGGATACTTTGATGGGAGACTTGGTATTTATATGGAAGCTATGCATACCTGCAGTCTGAACATTATGTTTCAGAAAGTGTGCTGAGAATCCGGTGCTCATCTTCAGAAAGAGCTTTGATTGTTCTTATAACAGGGAGTTAAGAGTGTTATTTGTGGTTGTTTGGTGCAAGGGTGCAGTTTGTTGCTGAGGCTGATCATAATAACTATTGTGCAGAATCATAAAGGGGTCATGTATCATCTCTGAGATGGAGATGATAGATTGTGTAGACATCATGTTTTTTATGACCACTTGGTATGGTCTATTTCTGGTTCAGGTGCAGACCAAAATAATTATCATAAAGTTAGAATAGATAACATTATCAAAACTTTATGAAGAGTTTTTTACTCAAGGAAAGATGCCATCATTGGTATTACTATGAGGTGTAGTTCTTAACTATTCCTTTTGAAGTTTCAGACAATGGCAGGTTTGATGTCTTTGGGGAAACATTGGCAGATTCTCATCAATGTGTGATATTGGTAAGGACTACTGCAGAATCAACAGAATGGAGGTTGTCTACTCAAACTTGGTCGGTGAATCAAGTCTACAAGATCATGGAACTCTTGTACTGTTAAGGGAAGAGGTTCTTTCAAGTGGCAGAAAAAGGAGTTGAGTTCAACAGTTGGATGTGGAATGATAATGTTCAAACATCTAGTTCAACATCAGAATCTCAGTTAGTGAAGTGGCACATCAATTAAAGATAGGATGATTTACAAAATAAGTATATCAAAATATTTTTTTATAGAATTCTGACAAACGTCAAGAAGACAAAGTGTGGCAGTTGGCTTTTTCATATGAGGGTTCCTGAATGAGGTGATCAAATTGTGGCTATTGGTTGATATCTTTAGTGGGTTCGAAGAATCAAGATAATCAGAGTGTGGCAGCTGGTTGGTCTTGAGGATTGTCTTGGAACAAGTTACTCTTGGGTAGAAGGGTGATGATTTGAAGACTCGAGAAGATTTGTTCTTCTTGAAGGTGGATGAGAGTTTATCCCTCTTTCTGGATTTCTGATTCAAGCTGGATGCACAACATTGTTGAAGGTATTCAGTTCTTGGATTACTATGTTATAGTGAGTCCAATTGGTGGAACATATCAAGAATCATGGGATGGTGTCTTTGTCTATGGAAGATGTTCTAACTGGTGTTAGGACATTATCTGGGGTGTCTGTCTTCTTTGTATCTAAATTGAATATACCTAATCATATGGGAGAATGATGAAGTAGATGATCTGTCTTGGAAGAAGATTGACTGAAGTAGATCAGATATTGATTGCTTGGAAGTCTGAATGTGGATATTCATAAATTGATTCTAAAATCAGAATTAGTTTGGATGGATATTGTATGAAGTGTATGGCCAAAAGATTGTGAAGGTAATAAGGGCCTAGTGTCAGGACCTGCTTACAAGAAGATGTTCAACTTTTGTAGCTTGGGATAACAACAAACCAAGAAGGGATCATGTGTTTTGGTACAAGGGTTTATTGTGCTCAATTGTGGATTGAACAGAGAGTGGGCTCTTGAAAACATGAAGATGTGTCTTATGTTTTCCATTCATCATAGTACAAAGAAGTATGTGTTATCCATGATAGGGGGCGTTACATTCTTGTGCAGCTGGACTTGTGAAGTTAAGGGGGGTACCTTAATAAGGTTTTGTGATTTCACACAACATGTTGTAACATGTTCTACTAAGTATGGTAAATTAATTCTCAGGATGATATATATTACTTAGTTACTGTGTGTTTGCCCATATGATCCAAATAAGGATTGGCTTGAGTGGCCAAAAGGTTATATGGGATAAAGCTGACATCTGTAGTTTATTTGTGGATCCTGAAGGGGTGTGAACCATGTTGTAGTGTTGCTAGCAGACAGTATATGGTTGGATGTCAGAACATGTTTCAAAACATGTGTGTGTTAAGCCTAGCTAGAATTGGGTGTGGACGGTGCTGGCAGTAGGGTGTGAAACACATGCTTAATAAAGACATATATTCAAAGTTTCTTTTGTCCGGTTCTCTTTATGAGGTGTAGAAGCTTTTGTGCCTAAAACAACAGGCCTTGACCAAGAATGCATATGTTTTTAAGGAACTACCGTTACTTTCTAGGTTAGCTCTTTATTTTTATAGGTAGAAATCCTCCTCCTTCTACCTGTGTGTGTTTTCTGACCTTTCTTTACCTTATGATGAGGTTCATTTATTTATGGGTGAGTAATGTGTGGGCATGGTGTTGTCTTTGCCAAGTTTTGGCTAAAAAGGGGGAGAAAGAGTTTGTTCAGATGGTGTGTTTGAAGATGTTGTTACAATGGCTATGTCATATGTGTTCTTGTGTGGTGACTGGGATGTCAAAAAGATGTTGTAGGTTAGTCTTTGTGACTTGTGTCCTGAGTTATGAACACAATTATGACGTGTGTTCTGAGTTACATGAGGGAAGGTGAGGAATTTTCTCTTATGCCACCATTGGTCTCCTAGATGGAGAATGTTCAACAACCTAAGGAAAATGTTTCTGGGAACTTGAATGGATAGGGGTAGTAGTGGATTAGTTTGGTCAAGAGTTCAGGACTTTATACTCCTTGTCCACTACTATTTCCACTAAAGGAATGGAAGGCTACAGAGGAATATGTCAAGCAACATGTCCTAACATGATAAAGAAAAGGGTTGTTGTTTTTTTTTCAGTTTTGCTGATGTAATATGAGTCGTAATTTTTTTTGTAGTATTTGTTTTAGCTAAAATTTTCCAAAGGGGGAGATCGTAAGTTTTGCATATATAGGATTGACATTAATTTTGTAAAAAAAATATAGTAGCAATAAAATATACAGGATCTTGCATAAATAAGAATAGTTTAAGCAATGAAGTCCTATTGTGCGCCTAAACATGTTGAGTTGGAGTGTTTCAACATCTGGAACAACATATCAAAGAGGATGTCAAGATAGTTCATTCGGCATCATGAACTGATAAAGTGGATTGAAGATTATGTTATGATTTAACAGAAAAAGAATATTAAAAGGATATGAAGCAATCCAATGTGGCGCTGATTTAAAGATCTTGAAGATTCAAATTTATATTGAAGACAAATATTGAATAAATATAGACTTTTATATTTAGAGATATTTTAGGAAGTTGTTAATTTGAAGATCTTTTTTGTAGCAGATTTTTCTGCATTATTGTAGCAGCTGCTATGCTGTGTTTTTAGGTCCAAAATCCAATTGGGATTAGGTTATAAAAGGAAACCTTGTAACCTAGGTTTAGTAACTAACCAAAGATGTAAAACTCATATCATTATGGTTGAGTTCTTGTAGCAGCCGTGCGCAACAAGTTTCAATGGTTGTGGCTGTTTTTATTTGTAATTCTCAAAGCTTTTAAGCAAGAGATATTTTGTGTACTTGATTGAAAATGTGAAGCAAGATTTAGGTGTTGTCATGAAAATGTGTCTTCTGATTTGAGTTGTTAAGTTTATCACTGTTGTCATTGTGAGGGAGTGAGATGGGTGTCTCATATTTAGGAGTTCCTAAGTAGAAGTTGCATTGGTAGTGATTAAGTGAAAAAATTGTAAATTGTAGGTGTTTGCAGAGAAGTCTTTGAATTGATACTACATAGTGAATTTCCTTCCTAGCTTGGTAGCCCCCAGAGTATATGAGTTTGCATCGAATTGGGTTAACAATTCTGATGTGTTCTTTACAACTTTTATGTTTTATACTTAATGCAATGTTCTTGCTGAATGTCTAACCAGATGTCTAAACATCCTGTAGGATAATTAGCATTTGGTATATCAAAAAATTTTAATGTAGGATAATTCTGATGTGTTCTTTACAACTCTGGATTGACGACCAAGATAATTAAGTTTGGTTGAATGCATAATTGATTTATGTTTGAGTACATTTATATAAAAATTAGTTGAACAATAAATTTCACGGTAAAAATCACTTTTAAATTCAGAAGTTATAAATCCTAATATTTTGTAGAATCAATTTTGGAGGCATAATCAATTATACTTTAGAAAGAACTATGGCTGACAATGAACTGAATCAACTCGAAAATAGTTTAGAATTCGATTCGACAATTAAATCGTTGAACTAGATTCATAAACCAAATGAGCTGAATATGAACGAAAAATTAAGTTTGTTAACTAAATTAGCTAAACTTGAACTATAAATAGTTCGACTCGTTAGGTTCATTTTTGTAAATAAGGATGATATATAGATAAAGAAAAAGGAGTACAAAAAGAGAGGGGGGACTTGGTCCCCACTCAAAGTCAAACAAATCTAAAGAATGGCAAACCAAGTTTATTCTTAACAAAATCAACCCTAATAATTAAAGGAATAGAGCTAAAGTGAGACATATCAGATAAAGAGAGACCTAAGTTAGCAAGGACATCTGCACAATTATTCCTTTCTATATGAATGTGAGACACAATAAAATTCCAATTATAAATAATATTTATACATTTAATCCATCTATTCCTAAGCTTCCAAGGAACACAAAAAGGAGGCTTGAAAGCTTTAACCACCGTCGTCGAGTCTGTTTCCAAACAAACATTACACAAATTCTTCTCATGAGCGAACTCAATTTCTATCATAGCACTCGAGATTTCGGAAATGAGAGAGTCTGCAATACCTATATTATAAGCAAAATCACACAAAAAGGAGCCAACACAGTTTCTAGCAATACCACCACAGACCGAGACCCCCGAAGGGGACAAGGAGGCATCGTCATAATTAATTTTAATCCAATTCGGAGGAGGGGGCTGCCATAGAGAGGTGAGGGTCAACGACAATAGCACTGTCCGCCACAGAAACCGCAACCAAAATAGAAGAAAAAGAAGTGCAAGTGTCGTTAAAAATTACCGAATTTTGGGCCTTCCAAATTGCATTGATAGCATAAATGATAGCCACCCTACGAATCAATATACAATGATTCTTTCTCGTAGAATCGAAGTACAGCCAGCTGTCAGACCAACCACGAACCCGGTAGTTAAGATGAAACATATGTTGAATCCAACTCCAAATTTTGGAAGCTAAAGTGCAATCGAAAAACAAGTAAGAATATGTTTCCTCCTCCAACCCGCAAATCGTACAATGAGAGGGGAAGGCAAAACAACGACGTTTTAGTTGAGCATCCATCGATAACCGATTATGAAGAAGCCTCCAAACCGTGAAAGAATGAGATGAAGGAATGGACTTGGCCCAAATCCATTTCCAATAATCCTTGGAGGGGCCACGGAGCCGCTTGAACTCATAAGCCTCCTTAAGGGACAAATCACTAAGTAAGGAATGAATCTAACCTCTTTGATCCGAACGGGAATCATAAGGAAGGTGATAAAAAAGAATATGTCGTTGGATAGACAAAGGAAGAACAATGGCATCTTTAGAAAAATACCAATGGCCATTAATAATAATATCATGAACCTTTTGATCAGTAATAATCGTCGGAGCCTCCTCATCAAGACAAAGAGGAGGACCATACCGAGTGTCATACCAAAGATTTATTAACTTTCCATTTCCAACATTCCAAGAGGAATTATACAACACAGTAGAGACCTCTTTCTTAGCACTAGACCAAAGAGAAGAGAAAATATAATGGGAGATGAAATTATTATTCCTCGTAACCCTCTCCGTAAAATAGAGGCCCAACAACTCGAAGAGTTGAGTAAATCCCAAGCAAGTTTCAGATTGTAAGCTTCATTAAGCCTGCATAAAGAGCGAATCCCTAGAGCACCTTCAGAATATGGTCTGCAGGCATTCCCCCACGACACAGTCACCAACTTGTTCTTCAAGGTGTCGTTGCACCAAATAAACCTCCTAACCGCCTTATAAATAGAGAGAATAAGAGAAACCGGCCAATCATAAACTCCCAAAGAATGGTTCAACATGCTAAAGATGGAGGACTTAACTAATTCCACCCTACCAGCAAAGGATAAAAGAGTTCCCTTCCAAGAAGTGAGTTTATTAATAAGTCGATCCACAATAGGCTGTAAATAGAGAGCCTTCGGTCTACCCTTAAAAATCAGAACTCCAAGATACTGAAACAGGAAAGAACCCAATTGGAATCCAGAACAGTTAGCAAGGATGCGCAACCTGGAATTCGACATCGAGCCACCGAAAATGAAGGACTTAGAGTAATTCACATGTTATCCTGAAATGGCAGCATAAGCTTGGAAGGTGTGAATAAGAGATTTTATGTTCGAGATTTTTCCTTTGCAGAATATAAGAATATCATCCGCATATAAAATATGCGACGGTAACTTAATTAAGTTTGGACCAGCAATAAGATCCAAAATATTATCAACAGCCAGATGATGAAGCT
Organism: Lathyrus aphaca; assembly: GCA_963966055.1. Classification (NCBI taxonomy): domain Eukaryota; kingdom Viridiplantae; phylum Streptophyta; class Magnoliopsida; order Fabales; family Fabaceae; genus Lathyrus; species Lathyrus aphaca. Next base: position 93,823,860 of record OZ014520.1, read on the forward strand.
TTCTGCTGAGAACCTCTTCAGCAAGACAAAATAATAAAGGCGAGAGAGGGTCGCCTTGTCGAACACCGTGAGAGCATTGGAATAAACCCTTAAGAGAAGCATTAACATTAACAGACAGAAAAGCTGAATGAAGAATGGTGTTAATCCAAGAGCATACTTTTTCATTAAAACCGAACTTCCGAAGAACCCTCAAAAGAAAATCCCAATTTAAAGTGTCGAACGCCTTTTTAATATCTACCTTCAAAGCGACATTACCACACCAAACCTTTGAATCAAACATATTCACCGCTTCCGATGCGAGACCAATGCAATCATGAATTTGTATACCATGGACCAAACCTCTTTGTTCTGACGAAACAAGAAAAGGCATGATAGACTCCAACCGATCAGCAATAATCTTGGAAATCAACTTGGATTTGAAATTCGAAAGAGCAATAAGATGAAACAAATCTAAAGCATCAACACCTTTAACTTTCGGAATTAAAACAATCGTGGACGAGTTAAATCCGAGCAGGATCCAATCTTTGATAAAGAAATCCATAACGGCATTCGAAACATCCACCTTTATGATGTCCCAAAACTGCTGCTTAAAAAAAGATCCAAAACCGTCGGGGCCCGGCGCATTGTCCTTATTGAGAGCAAAAACCGCTGCTGAGATTTCATCCATTGAAGGTAACCGAGTAAGATTAGCGTTGAGAAGATCATCCACCAAAGAAGGAGAGTTAGCAAGAAACAAAATTTGAAAATAATTGACAGTGCAATTATCTATCTCAGCAGGCTCCGATAAAATACGATCCTCATGATGCAAGATGGTGATAGATTTCGATTTTTGCTTAATCTTGGTAGTGTGATGGAAAAAGGTTGCATTCCGATCTCTCTCTAATTTCCACCTGACTCTGGATTTTTCTCTCCAAAAACTATCTTCCATATCAAGAGCCAAAGAGTGAGCTTTTTGAGCAATCAGCCCCTGCCCCAAAAAAACAGCAGAACTACCATCAATTTGAATAGCCTGCTGAATAAACTTGAGAGAAGCTTCATCTTTGGTAACATTATCTGAAACATTCCCAAACATATGTTTATTCCACTCTTTTAGCACATATTTTAGATTCTATAACTTATTAGTGTGCACAAACATGTGACAACCTACTACCTCCAACTTCCAATTAGACTCAATAAGATTCTAACAATCTGAATGAAGCGTCCAAGTCTTGAGAAATTTAAATTGGGATATAACATGGGCAGCTTTAACATAAAATTTGAAAATCAGCGAGAAATTATCAGAATTATTTCTGATGAGAGTGGAAACTGAAATTTGGTTGCAAACCTCAAACCACAACAGATTTCCAATGCAACGATCAAGACGGCGTTCCACTGAAAAGGGGGAGTCTCGCTTGTTAGACCCAGTAAAAGCAGCATCATTAGTGTGAATATGAATGAGACTATTATCATTTGACCACTGATTAAAATCTACCATCGGAGCACGGGCTGGAGCATTCGAACCACAGTGTTCATGAGCACCAATAATAGCGTTAAAATCCCCGACGAAAGACCACGGAAGAATATGCACAGATTGAAGGATGTTGAGGTATCTCCAAAGATCCATCCTCTTACGAAGGTTGGTGGGAGCATAAATCGCAGCATAGGCCAAAACAACATTGTCAAAAACGAAAGAGAAAGCAACGAATTGCTCAATAAACATAATAAAACTAGGATCCAAATCAGTGGTACAAAGACACCAAAGAGAACTGTTAACTTAGAGTACAGAGGCACAGAATAACTGATGTTTTATTGATTGATACGATATATAAATAACAAGTATTGCAACTGCTTAATAGAACTGAGAACCACTAACAGCATATTCCTAAAATTCAGCACCCACTACTAACTCAATCAAATATCCCTAAAGACTAGGACAAACTCAAAACAAATCAGTTACAGACATAAATAAAATAATAAATTAATATTTCTAACATTCTCCCTTAAACTGAAAGTTTTCAAACATTCAGTTTATCACACACGCCCAACAATGCCCTGAGTTTCTGAAATGCAGCCACCTTCAATGGCTTTGTCATTATATCAGCAATTTGGTCTTCACTTCTGCAGTAGTGAAGTTCAATCACTCCATCCTTTGTGAGATTCCGGATAAAATGAAATTTCACGTCTATGTGCTTTCTTCTTCCATGTAAAACAGGATTATTGGACAGTTTGATAGCTGAACTGTTGTCGCAGTAAATTGCAGTAGCATCGACTTCCCTTTCCTGCATAAAATTCAGCCCTTCAAGAATCCTCCTGAGCTAAATTGCTTGACAAGCACATGCTGTCGCAACAACATATTCTGCTTCGGTAGTTGATAGAGTGACTATCTCTTGTTTCTTTGATGACCATGAGATGGCTCCAGAACCCAGCATAAAGACATAGCCAGAAGTACTCTTTCTATCATCAATATCTCCAGCATAATCACTATCTGTATAGCCAATCAGATCTGAATTTTCTCCCTTCTTGTAGAAAATTCCAAAACTAGTAGTACCTCGCAAGTACCTAAGAATTCTCTTTGCAGCTAAGAGATGACTCTCCTTAGGATTTTCCATATACCTGCTGATCAAACTTACAGCATGCATGATGTCAGGCCTCGTTCCTGTTAAATACATCAGACTCCCCACGATTTGCTTGTAAAGGTGGCTGTCAACCTTCTTTTCATCCGAATTTCGAACAAGTTTCAAGCCTACTTCAGTAGGTGTGGCAGCACGATTGCAATTTGACATCTGAAATCTGTTCAGAATCTCTTGCACATACTTCTTTTGTGAGATAAAAATGCCAGCTTTTGATTGCACTACTTCTATGCCGAGAAGATAATGCATCTTCCCTAAATCAGACATATCAAATTCCATCATCATAGATTGCTTGAACCTTTCAAACATGCTGAAATCGTTCCCTGTATATATCAAATCATCCACATACAAGCACACAATCAACAATTTCCTTCCTTCCCCACTTTTCACAAAAAGTGTGTGTTCAAAAGGACATTTCTCAAACCCTTCCTTCAGGAAATAAGCTTCAATTCTACTGTACCAAGCGCGTGGCGCTTGCTTTAATCCATACAAAGCCTTCTTTAGTCTATAGACTTTGTGCTCACATCCAAACTTCATGTATCCGGGAGGTTGATCAATGAACACCTGCTCCTTCAAATCACCATGTAAAAATGCTGATTTTACATCCAATTGGAAGATGGGCCATGAATTTTGTGCAGCTACAGCAACCACCATTCTAATTGTATCAAGTCTTGCAACTGGAGCAAATACTTCAGTATAGTCCACTCCAAACTCTTGCTTGTAACCTTTAGCGACGAGTCGTGCCTTGTACTTGTCAACTTCTCCATCTTCCTTGAATTTTGTCTTATACACCCATTTCACACCAATTGTCTTTTGCCCTTGTGGAAGATCAACCAACTCCCAAGTGTTGTTCTTTTCAATAGAAGCAATTTCTTCATCCATTGCTTTTTTCCACTTTGGTTCCTTAATAACTTCTTTAAAAAACATAGGATCACAATCCGTAAAAAATGCAAGGTGTGTTAGTTGACCTTCTGATTGATTTACTCCAGTCACCTCATAATCAATCATCCAACCCGGCCTTCTTTTATCACGCCGAGGACGAGTTTCAGAAGTTGATGTTGCTGGTGAGTCAAGAATCTGCGCAGAACTATCAGCTGCTGGTTCTACGGGCTGCTGTTGCACTGTGGACTGGTGTTGCACACTTTCAATTTCAGGCTGCTCATCTTGAATTTCATCAAAATCCATCAGTTTCTCTTGAGGCACAACAACACTCTTATTCTCTGCCCAAAAATTATGTTCATCAAATATCACATCACGGCTAATTATAATCTTCTTAGTGTTAGGATTATAAAGCTTATATGCTTTTGACTGATCACTAACACCAAGAAAAATACACTTCACCCCCTTGTCTTCAAGTTTTGTTCTTCTCAGATCTGGTACATGAGCATAGGCAATACACCCAAAAATTCTGAAGTGATTGACAACTGGCTTGTTTCCACTCCATGCCTCCTCAGGTGTCATGTTTTGAACAGAAAAAGTCGGACTTCTATTCAAAATATGGACGCTCCAATTCACTGCTTCGGGCCAAAAAGTTTTAGAGATTCCACTTCTGTTTAGCAAACTTCGAACCATGTTCATAATAGTGCGATTTTTCCGCTCACAAAAACCATTTTGATGTGGTGAATATGCTGCTGTAAGCTGCCTTAGAATTCCATGATTCTCGCAAAACTTTGTGAATTCATGCGATGTATACTCTCCACCACGATCTGTACACAGAACCGTAATCACGCAGCCACTTTCCTTTTCAACAGAGACTTTAAATGTCTTAAAAACATCAAATGCTTCAGATTTTTCTTTCAAAAAATACACCCATGTCTTCCTACTATAATCGTCAATAAAAGTAATGAAGTATCGTTTACCTCCATTCGAGATTGGATTTAGAGGGCCACAAATGTCCGAATGAACCACCTCTAGCACTTTCTTGGCTCTGATGGATTTTCCCGATGGAAAAGAGTCTCGGTGTTGCTTGCTGACAGCACAATCTTCACAAATCTGACTTGGAGGTGCGATTTCTGGAAGACCTGTCACCATGTTTTTCTGCTGCAGCGTTTTCAATCCTCCAAAATTTAGATGACCATAGCGAAAATGCCATAACCATGTTAAGTCTTGAATCTTTGCTGAGAAACAAGAACCGGTGGATCTGTGCAGGTTTAACGGAAACAACCGATTATCTGTCATTTTAACTTGAGCAATCAAACCTAATTTTTCATCTTGAATCCGACAAACACCATTCTTGATCAGAATCTCGTACCCTTTTTCTTGAAGTTGTCCTAGGCTAATCAAGTTGGTCTTCAATTCTGGGACAAAGAAGACATCAGAGATCTTGTGACTTTTATTTCCCTTGGCCTTAAAAATAATATTGCCCTTTCCAGCAACATTAATTTTGGAGTTGTCGCCGAACTTGACGGTGCTCAGAAAAGACTCATCCAGATCTGAAAATATAGTCTTATCACCGCACATGTGATTGCTGCAGCCCGTATCCATATACCACAGATTATCTGGAATTTCCTCGGTCACATTGCACACCATCAAGAGAGATTCCTCTTCTTCTCTTTCTGCAAAGTTTGTCCTTTCTCCATTTTGGCCATTCAAGTTAGTTCTACATTCATTCTGATAATGACCATATTTATGACAGCGATAACACTCAACATTAGATTTTGGACGATAATTATTTGAATGATTACCTCCACGATAGCCACCTCGACCTCTTCCTCTTCCTGAGTTGTCTAAATTCTGGTGGTTGGCAGGATTGTTGCTATGGTTGCTGCTACGACCATTATCGCCTCTACCGTAACCACCTCGACCTCTTCCTCTGCCCCTGCCTCGGCCTCCTCTAAAATTAGAGGTATTTGAATAAGTTGAGGCTTTAAGTGCTTGTTCCTCTTTGTTTTGGTTGCTGATTTTATTCTCATGAACTAACAAGGAACTTTGTAATTCATCAATCGTGAGTGAATCAATATCTTTGGATTCTTTAATGGAGCAAACAACAAAATTGTACTTTGCTGTCATTGATCTAAGAATCTTCTCAATAATGGTCACATCCTCCATCTTGTCTCCATGAATTCTCATTTTGTTGGCAATGATCATCGTTCTTCCAAAGAAATCTGTGACAGATTCATCCGACTTCATGCGTAAAGTCTCAAATTCACTCCGTAGGGCTTGAAGCTGCACTCGTCTTGCCCTAGCGTTCCCTTGAAATTTCTTCTTCATTGAGTCCCAAATCTGTTTGGAGGTTTCTTTGCAGAGAATCGTCTCCAAAGTTGCTCGATCTATGGCCTGAAACAAGTAGTTCTTGGCTTTAAGATCCTTGAGTTTCAATGCCTCCAATTCTGCCTTCTGCGTATCTGTGTGAACTGCTTCCTTCGCAGGTTCTGTAAATCCGGAATCAACAACTTGCCAATATTCTTTGGATTTCAAGAAATTCTCCATTAACATGCTCCAATGGTCATAATGACCATCAAAACGAGGAATTGCAGCCTGCACGAAATTCTCATTGGAAGATGCCATCGATCAATTGATGTTTTCGCTCAAATCTCACTGTGTTTCACTCAAATTTTTCTCTAAATTAACTTGTTCTGATACCACTGTTAACTTAGAGTACAGAGGCACAGAATAACTGCTGTTTTATTGATTGATACGATATATAAATAACAAGTATTGCAACTGCTTAATAGAACTGAGAACCACTAACAGCATATTCCTAAAATTCAGCACCCACTACTAACTCAATCAAATATCCCTAAAGACTAGGACAAACTCAAAACAAATCAGTTACAGACATAAATAAAATAATAAATTAATATTTCTAACAAGAAATGGATTTAGAATTAGTAGCAAAAAGCTTGTATCCTAACCGAAAAAACCAATTAGGAGGCAACTTCGCAAAGTCCATCTTGGGCTCCGCAATAAAGATGAAATCCGGATGATGTAAATTAATATGTCTCTTCAAGGCTAATTTGGACGGAGCATTAACCACCCCACGAATGTTCCAAAATAAGCACTTCATGAGATAAGATTTTTAAGGTCTGCTTGGGACCTTGTTGAATATTTTTGCTTGTGACTAGTTGATTGTTTTTCTTTAGGTTACTAATAGCATAAGTGAAAACACCTTTTTCATGCAGTTTCTTAGCTTCCAAAATCGCCCAAGAGCTATGCAGAAAGACTGCATCTGCAGCCTCACAAGAAGGATTCACCTGCGTGGCTTCCACAAATTCAGAAAGTTGTGACTCCGACTCCAACACCGGTTGAGACATGTAGATTAACGGATTGTTAGTAACCAGACCCTGATCTATAAGCTGCAGGAGCTAAACATCCAAATTAGGATCCACCAAATGCGGACTTTTGACATTCTGATCATGAATTACGTTATTGATTCCATCATCTTCAGTATCAGGTCGTAAAAACTCATCCTGCAGAGTCGTAGCTTTAGGGGCATAAGCCGCTTTAGATTTAGCAATCGGTTGCACTTCTGTCTTCATAAGAAACTTGCACTTCTGAACATCGTGTCCCGTTCTCTTACAATGCCAGCAAAAGTCAGGGAGGTTTTCGTATTCAATATCTGATAAAAAAGCAAATCCTTTTTAGGTTCATGAGTCAACTTGATTACATATGAGAAGTATTATATTGTCTTTAAGATTTGGTTTAAAGATTTACTCCAAATTTTAATCCTACAGTTATGGCAGAAAAACTGGCAATTGCATTTAGGGTCATCCTTGTTGGAGGTATATTTATATTTGCTAAAACATGTGTAATGAAGGTTGCAATATATCAATTTCTACCGATTTCTAGTAATATTTGGAGTACTATTTCGTTAAATGTGTATTGTTCCTAAACATCTATATGAAGTTGTGGATTTTTAGACAAATTTTAATTTTAATTCAGTAGTTTTTGAATTATACTTTCAAATGTATTTCTTACAAGTTGTGTAGTTTTTGAATTAGTGGATTTTTGAGATAAAATTAAATTCCATTCTGATAACTTCAATTTTATTTTAATATATTATTTTTTTAAAATATTAATTTAAAATTTCAAATATATAAAAAGAAAATAGACTTAAAAAATGACTATTTTATTTTAATAATTTATTTTTAAAAAATATTAATTTAAAATTTCAAATATATATAAAAAAAATAGACTTAAAAAAATGACTTTTAAATTTGTGAACCAAATTAGCTGAACCTAATGATATCAATCCAAGAAGTTGAACCAAACTATTTATGAACTTATAACGAGTCAAGTTTGAATTTAAAAAGAGGAATGCTATTTAGTACGAATGAATTTGAAAAAGAAATATAAGAATGCACACATGTCACTATTTTAGAGGTTAATTTTAAATTGATTTTAAATTTAACTTCCTTTTTAATAGGGATCATGGAGTAGTGGTGATAATGAATGGTTGAGATTTATTCTTGCATTTCTTGTTTTCATATTTTCTTACTATTAAGCATTTTCCATTTAAAAAAGAGTTTGTGTCAAACTCGAACCGAAATTTGAAGTGAATCAATTCTTTACGAATCGAACCGAACTCAAACGAATACGACTCAACTCATTTCCAGCCCTAGAATTCCAGCCCTAGAAAGAACAAAACACCTCTAAATCACTCTAGAATCAAATTATCCATCTCTAGAAAACAGCTTTTGGCCCTTCCAAAAGCCAAACCAAACATGCTCATAGTATTTTGATGACACAAATTTAACATCAAAACACAATACAAATATTTTAAATATCATTAATCACAATTTTTATTTTTATCTATCTGAATTCAGTCTTGCCAATTCATTAACCACAGTTCGTTTATACATCATTCGAATTGAACGATGTCACCACAGTTCGTATATTAATAGTGCTTATCTATATGAATTCAGTCTTGTAAAAAAAATCTATATGAACTGTCCATTGAATGAATAGCTTACAATACAAAGTTACACTGTAATCAGATCCTTTGTTGAGAAATATAAAATCTAACACATGATAATTTGATCAACTAGAAACAGAGATCAAAACTTAGTATAACTCACCAATAACCACGAAATTATAGCTACTCTCAACTCTAACAATAGCATATGACCTATTTCAGCCTCCTTGAAGCAAATCACAAGGAATATATAGCTTACCATAAACACTACTTTTTCTCTTCAATCTGTACTCAAGTTTCCTCGTGCATACAGTTAGCGCATTTATTTTACAGCCTCTTTCAAGCCAGATGATACGGTAGCAACATTATTAATAATTCTCATCACCAGTTCATATGTATCCTCTTGCTTTGCATATTTTGAACATTTGGAGCTTCAAATATGATTCTAATGTTTCTCTAATTACAGCAGTGCCGTGTATGAGCAACGGAGTGTTGAAAATTTGATATTGGACGTCACACTTTCTGATTAAAAAGACTTTGCAAAAGAACAACTGGGGTTGCTTTTCAATCATTGGGTTATCATGAATCGGATCTTGGAGCTGTAAAAGATGAAAGAAGACCAGCTGCCTGCGCAGGTAGAATATCTCCAAATGTGGACATAGATCTATCCTTAAAAATACCAACTTGCCCGTCTGTTAGCATTGATCCCAGTTTAAAAGTACTCTCCCCAAACCTGCTTCCAACCTAGAAAAAGAAACAAATTGTATCAAGTCTCTACAAAACTATGTCTATTAGACAGCATACTCTAATCAGATTTAATATATGCCAAAATGGTGAAATATCAGTATGCAAATGCGAACCAATAACTCAAGTCAATTTTATAAACATCATTTGTGTAACAGGTGAGGTGATATTGCTTAGGAGTTCCAGCTAAAATTGCAAACAATGCATAGTGGCATCTACTTGGTCAAGTAGACAGGTATGAATTGCTAAACCAGACAGTATTAGAACAAAAAGTTATTCATAATTTGCTAAAACCTATGAAAGATTTGCTCAACACATCAGGAACAAAATAGATAACTTTCAAATAATTTAAAAGCATATGCTCAGCCTCAGCTCTGAGGCAAAAAAAAAAAAGTATCATAGCACTTTGAATATTAATAAACATTAAAAGATTCAGGTATCATAAAAACATGCAGAAGAGAATCGTAACTGTAAAAGATAATGGCTAAGCTATATCCAATAGATGAATAATGGATTACTAAATAATTAATGAGTGTTCATAGTAAGACCAGTTTGTTAACAGTCCAAGGTGAAGAATCTTATCTTCAAATTGACACATTCTTATCAAGAATTAATTGTATTTTTAGGTCATTCTACTTGGCCTAATGAAAGGTTTTGGTATCCAATAAGTTTTTGGTAAAATTCAAGCTGTCTTCTTAAGTTGCTAGTATAATCAAGCATTCTGTTCATTTTCTTCTACCTTAAACCCTCAAAATATTCATTTTCTACTCAAGCATTATGTATTGAATTAAACCTTCTTTGTATCAAAACCCACCAATCAAAACATCATATTGCACCTAAAATTTAAAAATCCCAAACGTTTTTCCTCTGCAATTTTAATTTCCCTTTCTACAAAATCCTTCAAATTTTCACAAAAGTATATATTGTAATTCAAATAAAACTAAAGCATTAAACTTGAGCAAATTTATTGGGAATCAGAATTGTGCATTAGGGTGGTTGGGTCACAGGTTTCTCTCTAATCATTTTTACACTTAAGTTCAAATCAGTCAGGTTACTTGTGTGCTACTGCCCTTCATATGGGACATCAACAATATTTTACGACCTTTGAAGAGGTATATATGAGAACGGAGGAATGGCAAGGTTGCATCAAAAACTTTTCTCTATATCAATCCTATAGAATGGCAAGGTTGCATCAAAAGCTTTTCTCTATATCAATGCTATATCCAGTGGGGTTAACCAAAATTCAATAACTTTAAACTCAACAGGCAGTTCAGTTTAGCTGCAAGCCTAAAATTCATCCGGCATTTTATTGAAGGCTTTCTGTGATCTTACTATTTAATGTTCTTATCTCTACATCAGATTCATTTTGTACTAAATAATATTACTGCGAATAGGTGTCGATTGGGCAGAGTCACTGATGTACATCTGAATTGATACACCTTTTCTAGGCTAGTATTAGTTATGTTGAATATTGCAACAATACACTCCAAATAAAATAACTGAGGCAATTTTCATACCATGAGCAATTCGTAGTCCATATATTTATTTAGCTAACAGATTGAGATTTTGTAAAACACTTGCTCCACCGTGTACAAAATAAGCCAACGTGTGACAAGAGAATTGTCCACATTAGTATGGCTCCACAAATCAATACAGTTCTTCGTGGTGCCATGAATATAATGATTAATAAATCATGAGATTGCAGAGTATCAACATGTTGTGATTTTTTTATTCAAAGAATATTAGTGTCCAGCATTAGATTGCAATGAGGCAAAAAATAGTACCAGAATTAATAATAACTTACTTGCATGAAAGACTTCAAAAATGGTGCTGCCACCCCAAGACTTGAGCTGTCATCCAAATTTATCTTTTGAGAAAGCTCTCCATTTGTAATCGAATTCCATGAACTTCTAGAAGAGATTTCATTTGAAGATGGGGTGAATGATTTTTTTGGCCCTCTAGAGGACAATGCTGGAGCACTGGATTTACCAAAATTAAGATGCAAGTTTGTAAATAAGAAAAGACATTTAATTACTAGTTTTGGTAAATTAACAGGTTTCTTAACAAAACTCCCATAAAATAGGAATGATACATTATAAAGTATATAGACATATGACGTAGAAAAAAGGAACCCCTAGTATATGGGTTTTGAGAGAGATTACAACTGAGCTGTAAATCTACTGTATCTATGGAAACTATAACATAATCAAATGACAAAAAGATGGAAACAATAAAGAAAAACAAAAAAAGCCTCATACAGTCAACAGAATAAATAATTGGACTTAGAATAAAATATACATAGAATGATGGTAAGAAAGGCAGGCAAAAAGTTTTGCATGATAGAAAGACGGACAAAGAAAAAAATAAACTACAAGATCAAACTGACCTGATGGGAAGGTACTTAAACCGAGGAACTGTAGAACACCTCAGAGTATTAGATTCTGAATTAGTAGGCAGTTTCTGAACAGTGTCTGTGTACATTCGATTAAGTTGCACAAAGAAACCAAAAAGAACAGCATGTCGTAGATATGACTGCCTCTCATTCTCCCAAAGATATGGCTCATACCTTTACACATGTAGATAAGAAATCATTGTCAAATTAAAAGAGGAAGACTTGAGATGACAGCACAGAACCACAAAAAGAAAAAACTATCCCCCGGCACAATTTTATCTTGCGCAAGAAACAGACACTACAGTCTACAATCAATCTTTTTTCTTTATTTTCCCTAATTTAGTTATTATTCTTCAAGCCACCGTCAATTGAGCTCCAGATGGTCCTTCTGATGTAATGTCATATCTAGATAAACAAAGAAAGAAACCAACAGAATATATAAAAGCTTACGTAAGCCAGTCTATGGGATCCAGTCTCTGAGAAAGCCGGTTTAACAACTGATTCGACCGTTCTCTAATGGCAGAGATTGTCAAACTTTGGCCTTGCTTTCTCCGGAGAGATGGCTTTGCCTTTGGGTTACTTGATAACTCCCCAGCCGAATTTGAATCCCCACCAGAGAGAACATCAATAACAAATTTGACATCTAACAAAAGCTGCAAGACTCCTTTTTCTGTCACTTGATGAGCATCACCCACTTCAGTGGAAAGGAAGGCCTCAAAGATTCCAACCACCTGTATGATAAAATACAGTCATTGTAAATACAAACGTAAAGAAGTCAAGCAAATACATTTACTTGATAATCCCTCATTTGCTGCATAAAGGGCCTCATTGAAACTGAATCTTTTTATTTTTCAATCATCTTTGGCCACTTACTCATTATTCATTCTAGTGCTTCAATAGCTCATTTACATTGATCTTAATAAGGGGCAACAGTATGGCCTTGAGAACATTATGAGTATCTCCATTACTCTGAAATCTCAGCATCACAGGTTACAATTCCAGAGTAGTTATAAAATTTGACAATGGATGTGTTAATCCAAGATTATCAACTATATTTTCTACCAGGAATTGATCAAAGATTAAAAATTATTTCCATTCTATATATTCTTAACTTGGGGATCCACAATTAGAAAGACACTCAAATATCATATCAATTTAATGGGACAAACATGTAAAACCACTAGAAGGTAAGATAACAACAGTAGGGTAACAAAGAAATTTTTTAGTGATTATGCGGCCATTGGTGCATTCTTAGTTCACTTCTCATTATTGTGTTTTTCTATTCTATTAATTTTACAATATAATCCCCTCCATTTACTCCTTTTTCTTCAATGATAATTCATCTTCTAGAAAATAAATGTAACCAAAAGGAAAGGCTGGGGATAAAACACAGCCACACTGGTGGACTTGAAGATCAAATGAACTAACACATCCACAGAAAATCTACCTTTTCCAATAATCTTGATGCAAGTTTATGCAAAATCTTCTTGTCAAGTACGTGACCTCCAACTCGGTGAACTTCTTCACACGCTCTAAATAGGAATGAGATTATATATAGAGAAGGCATAGATGGAAGAGATATTTTCATCTCCGATTGGTTCTCGTCAGATTGATCTTGCTTGACTGCAATATCCTCCCATCCCTGTTCAGTAACCAAAAACGTGAGAAACTTCTACATTAAAAAATCTATAAGATCTTGGTTTTTTATATCACCGACAGAGTAGTCAATAAAAGAATAGTAGTAGTGGTAGACACATTAGCAATGAATGATAATAACATTACACTTTGATGGCACCTACTACCCCTTCAAAAGGTAAACAAAATATATATTACATACTTCAATATTGAAAGCCCGTGAGTTTTAGGAGTGAGGTAAGTTTCCATATAGAAAAAAAAATGATGATGTCGACGTTGGCAATTAAGAACTATAATGATAACTAAGCTGGCATCACTAAAGCTTTATAACAGCAAGGACTTATCCTATAATATCTGGTTTGCTAGAAGCACCGACTAATGCTATTGAGCTCTAACGAAAACTAAATTTCCAATAAATCTCTTGAAAGCAGGGTCTTTAATATCATCTTAATATATTACATCACTTCCAAAAGAAACATGGGATGAAGGTTAAAGATTCAAAACCCATAACATTCATTGTTTATAAATCGAAAAGCAGAATATCAAAGGGAACATGTACTATCTTAACAAATTTTCAATTCATTTTAATTGTTTTGGTCTTAACGTGACTAATCTCAGTAAATTCCTAACTGTTAGAATAAACTAAATCAAGGGATACATATAATAACTCTGCATTATATTTCAGTAAATTTCGACTTAATAATTCATTACTAGCATTATATTTCACCAATCCAACCGTTGGATTAAAAGATCAACTCTACAATTTTTTATAAAATTTCAAAATCATTTGATACTGTCAAATAATTTTAATTGAACAAATAAAGTTTTTTTTTTTTTAAATACAAGTATATGCCGGCTATTCGATTTCATAGCTACAATAGTCGAAATTTTATAAAAATTTGTGGAGGTGATCTACTCAATAAGAACTTTTAAATCAACAGTTGGATTGATAAAAGATAATGTTTATCACATAATATGTATATATCACTATCTTTTTGGTATTTCAGTGGTAGTTCTTTCCATTACCATGTAATGTAATGTAACACCACTTAACTTAAGGAAGGTTTTCCACTTCACAGCATGGTTTGAGAGCATTGAAAGTTTGAAAGAATGGAAAATTAGGCAAGCCGAATTCATTCATATTAAGGTGAAAAAACCTTATCATCACATGCTTGTTAACATATTTTTACTACAATACAACTATTGATTTACTAATTGCAGAAAGCCATAAAAAAACTCTTCCAAAAATATGGTTCTGAAAGGAAACTGATTGAAGACCGTGTCATATATATAAATGATGCAATTATTCTCAACTGATTCAAAACAATCTTTACAATAGAAGTCTAAATATTTGGATATAATGCCTGCTCAATTCCTTGTCATAATCCTCAAAGATGGTGACAGTAATAGGATTTAGATTTGGTCAGTTATCATGATGGCCGAGAAAAAGAATGTCAAAATGGATCAGTCTGCTAACATATGATTTCCTTGGCAAGACCTTAGGCAAATTTACTTAACAAAAGTAGTAATATTTATTTAAACTATGGTATAGTGCTTCACTGCTTCTTACATAATATCAGCTCAAAGCTTCACATAGTATAAATTGTATATTTCTTAGTTTTTATCAGATCAAAATATGATAATATGGTATACTGTGTTGTTTAATTGGTCAAATGGGAATAACGGGCAAGTTTGTTTGACCAGTATCCTTTAAAATGATTTCCCTTCTACTGGTTTCTGTTTTTATTTTACTCTATAAATAAAAATCTCCCACTTGCTCGTGCTTTCCATTTTTATTTCTTCTCACCTTATAAATTTCTATTTTATTATTAGATAATATTTAAAAGCAACAAACAAGCTCTTTGAAGATAACGGCTCTTCAAGGACGATTAGAGGAAAACTAATAATGAGATACAGGCATAAGAAAAATTCATGGAAAAATGAATAAAACAACAGAGAAAACGAAACTTACCCTCCCAGGCGTGCTCAAAGTTAAAGCATCATCTTGTTTAAGATCCTGAGAGACAATAGCAGCAAGCTCATCTGACATCCATAGTATCCACAAGTTGTAGGCTCTTATGCAAAGATCCCCTATAGTCTTATTCAGTTCATCTAATTCAGGGCTTGCACCTTCTCTTGCTCCAAACAAGGCAGCTGTGGCAGAAGAATTTTGCCTTTTAGAGCCAAGGCTTGTTTGTCTTCCTGGACTATCACAGATAGCAGAATCAGATCCAAAACGAGAATGTTTCACCAGAGATGGTAATTTCCCAACTGTAGATGCATTCCCACTGGCCCAAAATCTGGGAGAACCAAGTATCAAGGGTATATGTTTAGAATGGTTTTGGAATGCAAACAATAACCTCCCAATGAAAAGGGACTTTTCAACAGTAACAGTTGTTGGTACCTCCTTGTCACCGCTTTCCATTGAGCCATATAAACTGTCGAGTTCTTTTTGCAATGCCATCAATATAGCAGACACACTATCATAACATTTACTTTGCAGATATGGTGCTAGATCCTTTAATCTTTGGGAGGCCTTTGGAGATTCTAAGAAACTCAATAGATCCTCAAGGATGCTCTGACAAGAAATGTCAACTGCATCCCTAATTCGGCTTACTTCAGGACCAAAATAGGCATTAAGACAAGACAGAAATTCATTCTCTTCAGGGTGGACTTTGAACCCAGAAGCAACTCCAGTTTTTTTGGCATTGGATTCTAGAAACCAAATACCGCCTGCTGTATAAGGTCTGGTCAAGTACAGCTGAACATCAATCGGTCTGGTGAGAGAGTCAACTACTGCAGAAATTGTGTTCACCACATCAACGGTTTCAGTTAGCTCCCTAAATCTCAAGTCAATGATTGCTTTCATCCTACCAAGAAAAGCGTCCTCGAATATCTCATCCCAAAGATCAGAATCATCTTCCAAAACAAGTTCCCTAATCCTACTCCAAGGCAACTCGATCTCAGATCCGAAAACACTTTTCAGCCATTCCAAACTCCCCTGTAGAACTTGTTTACTTTCCATTGTCTCCCTTATTGATTTCTCAGCAGAGGCAAGCTCCTGGCCTCTGCCAATGGCATCAATCAAATTTCTTCCACTTATCTTACTTACACATTCCTTCAACCAAGCAAAACAAGTATCAGCAATGTAACGTTTGTCAAGCATTACCATAACCGATTCCAGCTTATCTCTAAATGACTTCCAAAGCTTAACTTCCTCGTCAGGATTTGGAATCCCACCAAACAATTGTGAAGCAGGGGGAGATCCGAGAATGACTTTGTAGAAAAGGGGCATATCATTCAACACTTGCAAAAACGACTCACCCACCTGACCCACGCTGACCTGAATTATTCCCAACACATCACACAAGACAGAAACCACCAAAGAAGAATCATCACCGGCACCAGCATTACCCAAAACTTGCGATATCCACGACTTCCTTGATTCTAGAAACAAATCCAACACCTGTTTTTCATCAATAAGTCAGTTTATACCCACCAAACAAAGAAGAATTAAGCAACTACCCACATGGAAAATCACACAATCTAAAAACTAAGAAAACTGCCAAATGATACACCATCTCCAACCAAATTCTGAATCCAAGCCCAAAATAACTACACAACTACCTGTTTTCCATCAACAAATCAGCCTGAGGAGTACACACATCAAACTAAAACCTATGCACCTAACAAACTAAACAAGCCTTAAACCCAGTGCTGTCAATCGAAGATCGGGGGAAATATTGTATTTGACAACACTGAATTAAATGGCATACCACGAAACAATGGCAATCTGTTTCAATTCCCCCTCGCTATAGCAAGTGACAACATTGCTCTAATCACGTAAATTCACAAGTTCTAAACAACTAAACACACACTAACGACCCATCCCCAACCCAAAATCCCAATTAAGACTGACAGAAAAATAGCAAAATTACCTTCTCCGGCTGAAACTCGTCGATAACAGCTACAGCAGCAAGGGCATCAGCATAGGCATCAATGGGGAGACCGCGATCCAGTAGGCGGTCACGGCTACGCTGTGAGATCTGAGCCCTAAAACTCTCAACGATCTGCCACTGATGCTGAAGAAGAGGAAAATTGGACAAGATCTTGATCTTATGCTCATCAGAATCAATAAACAAGCGTTGATGCACGTGCTTGGCACGGGAGTAACGCGAAGCAGCCTCAAGGAACATACCTTCATCAAGGCAACCCCAAATATTCTCCGGCGTATCAACAAGGTACTTCACACGGCATGCGATGCCGTAGGTCCAGGCTCGGGACTGCGAATGGAGCTTGGTTTGTGATTGCGATTGGGATTGAGAAAGAGAACGGATGTGATCGTGAACAGCGGTGATGTTAGCGGAAATCGCATTGCATGAAGATTTCATGTTGACAATGGAGTCGGCGGAGTCTATGAGGTCACGGTAACGGTTACCGACGAGTTGACGGAGCTCCTCTTTCTTATCGTCGATCTGTTTACGAGTTGCGGATTCGGTGTTTCGGATCTCGGCAATGGGCTTAGAGCGGAAGAGAGACTCGGCATCACGGTAGCCTGTAGTGGAAATGCGGTGGTCGTCGACATGAGGCGATGCCGCCGGAGGAGTTGAGACTCTCATGGTTGGTGGCGGTGAACGGTGGTTGGGGTTTATAGTTAATTTATTATTATTGGTTCGACATTGAATTGTAGAGGGAAAGGATCACTGGGCAGAGGAAAACAGAGGATCGAAATATCAATCAAGCCTATTTACTTCATTCATACCAAATTATCCAAAAATTCTGTATATCTTTTACAAAATACTATTAATTTTTATATTTACAAATTATTTATAAAAATTGCCCAACAAATTATTAAAAGGATTAAAATTTTATTGAAATTGTATAGCAATTATTTTTCAGAAATTACACCTAGGTAAATAGTCGTGCGTTCGCACAGGTTTAAATTATTTTATATGAAACAATTGTATTTAAATACACATTATTTTAAATAAGATTTTCTTTTTTAAATTTAATTGATTTTGTTCGTACTTCATGAAGTATTCAAATCATGTATTTAGTAATAGACACAAGTGGAAATGTGTGATAATCCGATATCTATCTAAAATTCAGTAATCATTTATTTACATTGTGATTGATAAATTGATAAATCCATAGCTATGAAACACATATAACATACTCTGCATGAATATTTATATAGTTGCATAAGAATTTTTCTCCTTTTCTATCATTTTTTTTCTCTCAAAATTTCTACCATTTTTTTCTATGCATCCATTAAACTCGTTACCCAAACCACAACATCTGCTTCATGTTCATTATTACAGTCAACAATAACTACTGAGCAAAAACATGTCATCCTTACCTCTAAAAAATGATTGCTTAAAATTGAATTTCCCTTCAAAACCATAGTATAATCAATATTGTCAACTGATTTTGATGTTGTGTCTAGATTTCTGAAAATCCCCTTTATCAATATAGTGATTTGTCAGATTAAATGTTAATTATGAACATAATACAAAATTATTGATTGAAATATCTAATAGTTTGAACCCTCGTTAGAAGAACAACTCATGCATCGGGTTTCTTTTGAGTAATTTTATGTTATGTCACTTAGATGCATAAGTGATGCAATGCAACTATTACACATCTCATGTGGATTTGGAGTTATGTTTATTGGATGACCTTTATATACCTCATTACTGCAACTATAGATAAGTAGTGCACAATCATGAAAAAACTTGCAAAACATAAGTAGGAAAACAGAGAAATGTTAATGGTGAAAAACACATTATGCAGACATAGAAAAATGGTAGCAAAACAGAATGGTAGCAATTAAACTCATCATTTTCATCCAAGACGTTCACAAAATAATGAGTTGAACCATCCCTCGTGAACATATATATTTCGAAGAGAAAGTTTCGTAGTAAGTTGAAAGAAACGGGGAAATGAACAGCTGATGTAAATTGGCAAGTATATAGACATTGTTGCTGCTGTTTTTACTACTAAACAAATTTATGTCGCCAATTTTTTTATCAATATATATACCTCTTAAAAATTTGATTAAAGAACAATGATATGGATTATTGATGAGCATATAGAAATGAAAATTGAAGAAAATCACTAATATTTATGATCACCTCAAATGAAAATTAATTAGGGAAGACAACATTATTAATCAAAATATGATTGCACCAACAGGAGAAATTCAAAGTTTCACTAGGCAGAGGAAAACAGAGGATCGAATTATCAATCAAGCTTGTTTATTTTATTCATACGAAATTATCCAAAAATTATGTATATCTTGTTGGAATTAAATCAATAATAATTAATCATATATATATATATGTTCTACGTATTATGTTATATATGTTAGTATGAAATAGAATAGATAATACAAACATATATATAATTACAAGATCTACGACATGTTAGTATATGAGAGGGGAGATTGCAGGAATACCTAGATCTATTGAGAAAGATTTTATTGAAGGTAATCCTGAAAATTAGAAAGTGTTGAGACAAGTGACTGACACTTGTTGGCTTGTGGATCTTTCTCAACCGATACTCCTAATCTTTGAACACCCTTCAGATGGGGAGAAGAGGTAAACTACTTGTGTACGGTATATTAGGGACCATAGCCTATATATAGTGTGATGGCCAATTAGGGTTCTCATTATTCCCAAATGGGACATCCTGAAATCCACTCATATTTGAGCCCATATCCAATCACTATGCCAAAAATGACTTTTAACAGCGCACCTTAGACAACGCTTTATTACAAAAGCATTGATATAAGTTAAATAAAAAATAAAACACGGAAACTATTCACGAAAAATAGTAAAAGCACTGCTAAAAGTCCTACCTTAGATAGCGCTTTTGGAAAAGCGCTTTTAAAGGTATATATTAGACAGCGCTTTCTGAAAGCGCTTTTAAAGGTATATATTAGACAACGCTTATTTAAGGTTGACCTTAGTCAGCGCTTTTCAAAAGCGCTTTTAAAGGGCTATCTTAGCCAGCGCTTTTCTCAAAAGCGCTATCTAAGGTCTAATTAAATTAAAATATTAGAATAGTCAGTATTATGTTTTCATATTCTTTGCTCTTTCTTTCTCCATGCGAACACAAACCTAACGAACGAAAAACCTATCATCCACCGTCGTATTACCGTCGTTAACTGAGTTCATTATTCTGAAACCCTATTGTCGTCGTTAACTGAGTTCATTGTTCAAGCTTCCTTCTGATACATTGTTCTTTCCTTCTGATACATTATCGTCGTTAATTGAGTTCGTCGTTCAAGCTATCAAGCTTTCGTTTTTGCAGTTCGGTACCGCCGTTCGAAACCTCCATTGTCATCGTTCAAGGTACGTTGTTGTTGTGAAGAATAAGGTTTTGTTGCTTTACATTGTTGTTATAGTGAAAATAGGATTTTGTGAAGAATAGGGCAATGTCGTTGTTATGTATTTTTGTGAAAAATAGGATTTTGTGAAGAATAGTGAAAATAGGATTTTGTTCACGAAAAATAGGCAATGTCGTTGTTATGTTTCACGAAAAATCAGGTGTTTGAAAAATCAGGTCTCTGTCATCGTCATTGTTATGTATTTCTATTCACGAAAAATCAGTTTCTCTGTTATAATTATATGAACTGAAATGAAGGGATTATTATATGTATCTTTGATCTATCTCCTGTTTACATTTTGAAATTTTGGTTAATTTTGTTGTGAAATTTTATAGGTTAATTTTATTGTGAAATTTTATATGTATCTTTGATCTATCTCCTTATTCACAATATAAAATTGAATTTCGGTTTGTCTAGAATATGTAATTCTGATTTTTCTTTTGAAATTTCGCAATAAATTATAGTAGTTTTGAAGTTGAAATTTTATATAATTATAATTTGGCATTCCCCTTAGATTCTAGTTTATAATAGAGTCATGAGAAAATGAAATCTAATACTTTTATTATCTTTGACTTATCTTTTATTTTAGTGAAAATCAAAAGCCAAATAAAGATTATTAGAAACAAAAGTTTATGTCATTATGATTAATTATAAATATCTATTAGTTAAACAGTTTGAATTATTGGTAGTTGATATTGTGTTGAAGTTGATATTGATTGCTTTCAATTGTGATTGTTCTTTTCAGATTGTTGTCTGAGGAGAATTTGTTTTGAACCAAGTGCTACTACTAGAAAGGTATTTTATTCTTGTACTCAAATCTTCATATGGTGTTTTATTTTGTTTACCTTAATATGTAGGAAAACCATGGATAAAAATGGATGTATGCCGATCGATTGACCAAAGAGTACGAGAATGGGGTTAAGGATTTCGTTAAGTTTGTTGTTCAACACATTGAAGACCCCAGTCGAATGAAATGTCCTTGCTTGGGTTGTTGTTATATGGATAAGGTTGACGTAGATGGATTGAAATCGCATTTACCGAGGCATGAAATTGATCGAAGTTATAAGTGTTGGATATTTCATGGTGAAAAAATTAACGAGAATGTTGAACCGAGGGGGGAAAGTAATACGACATATGCTTCAGAAGACAAAGACACAGAAACATACGATTGTGATCGAGTCGAAGAGATTGCAGAAGCACTTGAAGAAGATCTTCATGATTGTCCCGAAATGTTTGAGAAGTTGGTAAGCGATGCAGAGAAATCGTTGTATAAAGGTTGAACTAAATTCACAAGACTATTTGTGGTATTAAAGTTGTGCAACTTAAAGGCGGACAATGGATGGTCGGACAAAAGTTTCACAAAGTTGTTGGCCCTTATGAGAGAAATGCAACCGGAGGATAATGTTCTTCCTAATCGAACCTATGAGACAAAAAAATGTTGTGCTCTATTGACATGAGCTATGATAAGATACGTGTTTGTCCAAACGATTGCGTTTTGTTTCGAAACGAATATGCATCGTTAACTGAATGTCCTAAATTCGGTTTGTCTCGATATAAGAGAAAATTTTCTCCAACAAAAGTCTTATGATATTGTAGCGGTAAAATCATGAGTGTAAGCTATTAGTTAACTTAACTCAAAGTAAACAGAGTCGCCACCGCACTTTTATTTTATTCCAAGAGGAAAAGGAAAAAAAGAGCGAATAAATCCTAATGAATCTAAAAGCAAAAAGCTAAAGAAACACAACAGAGAAATAGGTAAGGGGATAGGTTACACAATGGGAAGGTTTTACGAACCCAAAATGTCTTTGGTACTCCATGGGAGCCCTTTGAAATATTTACTGCTTTTGGTTTGAAAAAGGTTTGTTAAATGAGAGTGGAGGGATGAGAAAATAATTTTTTTTTTATATTTTTGTGTTTGAAGAGGTTTACCACCTCATGCCTACGTACCCAAAAAGTGAAATGCAAGATCAAAACCCTGTAATTCGTGGTACAAATAGTGAAAAGGGTTGGTTATAATTGATTTTATTAAGTGAAGAGAATTTGTCATCTTCAAGTGGATAGCCAAACAAACTACCATGAGAATGAAGGCATAGACTCATACATCATTATAGGGAGGGCTCCAACTCGGATAAAATCAACGAGTATGCCACTAAACCCCCACAAATGACAAGAGACTCAATTACATCAAACTACAACCATGGAGATTGAGATACTTACACCCGATTAAAGAAAAATAACTCATAATCGACACCTCTTAAAGAAAATAAATAAATGTGCACAAAAGCACAAAACAACTTGAATGAGTTTGGTTCCTTTTATTTT
Organism: Lathyrus aphaca; assembly: GCA_963966055.1. Lineage (NCBI taxonomy): Eukaryota > Viridiplantae > Streptophyta > Magnoliopsida > Fabales > Fabaceae > Lathyrus > Lathyrus aphaca. Next base: position 93,846,806 of record OZ014520.1, read on the forward strand.
TGAATCAAGGTAAAAATTATTAAATTCATTGGTTTTTTGAAGAAAAGAAAAAGTAAAAGCCACTTGGCAAAATTCAAGGTTTTGTTTATTAAATAAGTGATGATTTTAGAAAGAAAAAAAAGAATCCTTTGAAAAAGAGAGGAGATTTTGAAAATTAAAGAAGGGGTGGAGATGAAGGGACTATCCTAAAAAAGAAAACAAGGAGATAAAGGAAGAAAGATCTAACCAATCTTGATGACATCCTTAGAATCTAAGTCCAACTTCATGAAGATCAAGGCAAATGAGAGGTGTCCTAGAATCTAAGTCCAAAACTCCATTCCAAAGCCAAGGGTAGTAACCAATAGTCCAAAGATTAATATTACAAGTTTTTAGAGGTTTAATCCTTTATTAATGTTTTTGTGTCCAAATGGACAAAAGGAAAATCAACATAACAAAAATAAGAGCAAATAATAAACATGATAATGGATGAATAAAGCATGATAAAACAAAAGCAATAAAAGTGCAAGAATTAAAATGTTAGTAGCAAAAGAAATTAAAGTGCAAGAATCTAAAATATTAATAATAATAATAATAATAGTATAATAATATTTACATAAAAGTGGTATGGTGAACTTAATCAACCACAACCAAAAGAGTAACCAAAATCAAAAGGCAGCCGGATCCACTTAGCATCTTACACTATATCGATTAATCAAGGCAAACAAAATCGAATTCAATGAAATTTGAAAGGCGATTGGGAGACCCAAAACACCTATGCATCAAACTCATAAGTCTCGATTCTTAATGCAATATGATTAAAAGCTTTGGGATTACGCGATCAACGAGAGATCCGGTCCACAAAAGTACAAGTACCCAATTAGATTTTTATTCCGAATTCGGGACACATTTAGGTCTATGTTAAGCAATCGCTGAGTAACTTACGAAGTAATTACCCTACAAATGAGGTCGGCCACTACCAATTAAGGTGAACAATGTTAGTGTTAATGCATGCGAGATAAACGATATGTAAATCGTCATCCGAACGCAATACCGCACAAAACTAAAGATGAATACCAAATTGAGTCACACTCATGGTATTATTTCATCCTTAAGTTCAATCGGTCTTCTTGGTGGATTCAAGCATGAAAATGTATCACTAATGCAAAGTACCTTAAATGAATTAAATAATCCACTTATAGGTAGTTTTGAACTAATGAACATTAACTACTCTAATATACATCCAAAGTTCATTGAAATTAAAGAGAAATCACTCCCAAAAGTGCTTCCCAAGGTAAAAAATAAAAAAGGGGGAAGAAGAAGGAGAAAGAGGAACCAAAAAGGGGCTTAAAACAAGCCAAAAACACCATTCTGACTTGTGTTAACCAGTTAACGTAAGCAAAACCTGGGCAATTTTAAAACTGGTTAACCGGTTAACCAATTTACATTGTATATGGTTAACTGGTTAACGCTGAACCAGTAGTAGAAAAATTGCAGAAATTCAGCATGATCCATTTTCAAAACCCTTTTCAAATGTTTGATGATCATGATCTGAATTTGTACAAATTTTAAAACCAAAACACAGTGAAATCCCTACAATCAAACAACAAATTGAGATCCAAAGGATCTAGAAACAAAGGCACCAAAGATCTACATCTTGAATGTTGATGGTGAGTATGGGTTTATGAAAAGAGTGAATTACCAAAAGCACTTCTTCAAATTGGACCAAATCAAGCTATATCTACTGCAATTGATGAACAAGAAAGAATAGGATGAAAGTTTAGCTCAAGTTAATCAAGAATTCAATGTGAATTCTTGATAACTTCAAAAAGTGGAAAAGAGCGTTAGTGATATTTTTTTGGTTTTGGGTGAATATTTTGCAAGGGATTTGTTGGATCTTCAAAGCTTGGTGAATGAGTGAAATTATGGTCTTATTTAAAGGCCTTAGGTAGGGGAATTTGGTGGAATGAAGTTTGCTTTGGTAATTAAAATTAGGCTTGGTAATTGGAAATTTGGTGGGAAATGGAAAAGAGTGGTGATTAGTGAGGGTTTATGGTAGGAAATGAACAAAGTGATGTAGAGAAATCAGAGACCAATGGATCTAGAATATTCCAAATATATCAATGATCTAAGGGTGCTGAATTTGAATAAAAAATTCAAATATCGCACTGGTTAACCGGTTAACCAGATTACACTGGAAATGGTTAATCGGTTAACCAAGCTAAAATTTGAATTTTTTTATTCAAACATGATTGCTTGGTTATTGCGGCCCGATTCTTTTTTGTACATCGAAGAAGGCATGAAAATAAACACATGAACCTTGGAATTCCTTGAATGAAACAATTAACTTGTGAAATCCTTGATCAAATGAATTTAAATTATTTGCGGATCAACTTCGACTTTTGTCTGTGAAATTTTACTCGAGCTATAGGACTGCTATTTTTGACATTTTCAATGGGTGCCTCTTCCTGAAAATGTTAGTAAAATGAAACAAAATATTTTTGGATTTTAATTAATGGTTAGTAAACATAAACAAATAAAACAATTAAAAGGCAACGGTGATCCCCTATGAGGCATAAATCTACACCTGAGAAGAGCCGAGCAACCAGTGCGATCTTGTTTGCATGCAAGATGCAGATGAAATGCGAAGAAAACTTAGGGCAAAAATTAGAATGCTACAGCTGCCCCTATTTAAGTTTCTTCAATCTGAAGATATGAAGATTGACATCTTCGTCTCTGCAAGATGGGAGAGACTTAAATACAGAAAACCCAATTTTTGTCCTAAGAGAAAAATGATATGATATGAATATGATATGCAAACCCAAGATCTCTGTGGGGAAAACATGACCACCCGAGGAAAGCAAAAGCTCGGGGAAATAAAAGGAAAATCCCGTCGGGGAAAACAACAGACACCAAAAGAGTTTACCAGGAAAATAAATCACTAGGTAGCTGACTAAACTTGGGGAGAATAATGATATAATCAAGGTAACAAGTCAACGAGGAAGAGTAAACACTCTGCTAGGGAATATCAACCAAACAAAGTATTCGAGTCCAAAAATGGAGGAATACCGAGTTGGAAAAGAATCAGCAACTACCGGTTTACTTGGTAGGAAAACAATGGACTTAACTATCGATTTACTGGATAGGAGTAAAACAAAGAGGAATAACCTCCACTAACTTTTTACTAGGCAGGAAAAGAATTCTCGACTACCGGATTTACTGGGTAGGGAATATGAAAACAAAGGACTCAACTATCGATTTACTGGATAAGAGCAAAACAAAGAGAGATAACCTCTACTACCTGTTTACTAGGTAGAAAAAGAACTCTTAACTACCGAATTTTCTGGGTAGGAGCACAAGCAAAAAAGCTTGATCAATTTGGTAATATTACCCACTATCGAATAATTGATAGCTTAATTCCAAAGTAATATACTCAAGTTGGGGAAAGTATTGCCCACTGCCAAACAATGATAGCTTAATTCCAAAGCAATAAAAACTTACCAAAAGGACCAAAGTTCAATCCAAGAACAAGTTGGAGAGAAACGCTCAAACAAGACTCATCCCAAGGAGGAAATATCTCAACTGGGGAAATTCCATCCAGATAATAAACTGGGAAGGAAACTAAATCAAGAATCAACCACGAGGAACAAACTCAGTGGGGAATTAAAAAAGATAAACACTTTCTACTTAATGGTCGACACTCTAAACTTAAGAGGAAGACAACACACACACACTCTATGGGGAAAGAACACACCAAAGAGAAGGGAACAAAGATAAATGCAAGAATGCAAGCAAATGACATCATGCTTATGCATATTGATGATGATAAAATTTGAAACAAAGCCCGAGAAACATCACTTTCACCTTGGGTAGAGTGAAATTATTTTTGAAAGAAAATAAAACAAATTACTTTGAAGCATGAACAATAGAAGGAACATCAACAGCAATCCAATTTTTGCAAATCTTTCTGTGCCTAACAAAGTTAGGCATTTCTTCATCTTTATCATCTTCAATGATGGCAGTAGCGGAATGATTGTTGATAAACCCAGCACTTCGGAATCCTTCTTGAATAGTCTTCGGGTCATTGAGAGTCACATCAGGTGCAAAAATAATAGCAAATCCCTCTTTGTTGTTAACAGCATCAATAACTCGTCCCTAACCGTCAGATCGATCAGTTTTAAGCACACGCAGAGCATCCTTGAGAGAAGACATAAGCATAACATTCTTCTTAGCAACATTATCAACAATAGAAAGAGCTTGGAATGAAGTTCCCACCTCTTCTTCAGCATCAATATAGGAGAAAGACGACAAATTGCTCACTACCATCGCCTGCTCACCACCAATAGTCACTAATTTCCCATCTTTCACAAACTTCAGCTTCTGATGGAGAGTAGATGTCACAACTCTTGCCTCATGAATCCATGGTCTTCCAAGGAGACAAATGTAAGTGGGACGTATATCCATTACTTGAAAAGTAATTTGAAATATAAACGGTCCAATCAAAATAGGAAGATCAACTTCACCAATCGCAGTTTTCTTTGATCCGTCAAAAGCTTTCACAATAATCCCACTATGCCTCATGGGAACACCTTAGTACGCAAGCCTTGACAAAGTCGACTTCGTCATCATATTCAGAGAAGACCCAGTATCAACCAACACTTTAGACATAGCATCTTCCTGACAGTTCACTGAAATATGTAAATCCAAGTTATGATTTTTTCCTTCTTCAGGCAAGTCATCATCACAGAAACTCATATTGTTGCATGATGTGATATTAGTCACAATACTATCAAACTGATTAATAGTCATATCATGATCAAGATAAGCTTGATCAAGAATATTCTGCAAAGACTACCTATGAGCCTCAGAGCACATCAAGAGTGATAAAATTGATATCTTTGACGGAGTATGCAACAACTGCTCAGTAACGTTGTACTCGCTATTCTTTATCAATTTCAATATCTTGTCTTCACTATCCTTCAAACTGGAATCACCAAATTGGCCTGATCAAGCAACATCATCCTCAATCTGCTTACTCACACTTATATCTTTAGCTCTCTTCGGAGGATCCAAAGCATAAACTCTACCACTTCGAGTAACCTTTGTCACATCAGCAATGCTAACCACGGACTTTGGAGAAGGAATATGAACTTCCTTACCATTTTCTATCATTGTAGCATTATACCGGTACGAAACAACTTTATCAGACTCATATGACATTGGTCCAGGCAAATTGATCACCAATGGAGTAACATCATATTTGCGGCTATCAAAAGAAATAACCATGTTCTCAGGAACGACCTTCTCAGGGATATTTAACTGAGGCACAATAACATTCACTTCATTGTCATACTCATCTCTTTTCGCCGTCACTTCAATCAACTTATCATCCATCATCTTTTGAATGTCTCTCTTGACAATCACACAACCACGAGGGTTCACCGAGCAAATGCAACATCCAGCATAATCGTGATCAATATCATGATATTCACTTAAGAAAGCATGCATCTCAACCAAAGACCTCTGAATATGGTAGACCTCATAAATCTTGAACAAACCAGGACAACCATCGACCATGTTCACAAACGTATTACCATGATTCGGAAGCAGATTCGTCTTCACATTTGGATTAACATCATTGAAGGACGAAACATTATTCCTTATCAATTTCTGCATTTCAAAGTTCAATGGATAACAGTTCTCAATATCGTGCCCCGGGGCACCTTGATGAAAAACATAGTGAGCTTCTGGCTTATACCACCATGGGATAGACTCTAGAACTGGAGGCCGAGAACGTGTTTACACAAGATTCTTTTCAATCAGAGATGGAAGCAAATCCACATACAACATCGGAATAGGATCAAAATTCGGCTTAGCACGACCCTGTTGATTACCAATCTATTTCACAGAAGGCTGTTGATAACGAGACTGATATTTTGGAGCTACTGGCACATTTGGAGTCACATTAATCATCGGCTGCTGATGACGATTCTCGCGACCACGGGGTCTTCTATAACTTTCACGAGACACAATATTAGTTTCACCTTCTTTCTTTTTACCAAAATTGAACCTCTTAGAACTTGAGCCAGTACTACTCTTTTTGCTCAAACGTTCCTCACAGACACCTTCTTCTAGTCGCATCTCCATACTCACCATTTTAGTAAAATCAGAAGGAGCATTCATGATCATCTTCTCATAGTAGAAAGAATCTAAAGTCTTCAAAAAGATATTCGTCATCTCTTTCTCTTCCAGAGGAGGAAAAATCTGAGTTGCTAGCTCGCGCAATCTCTGCGCATATTCTTTGAAAGTTTCTTTATCCTTCTGGGACATAGCATGGAGTTGATCTCTTTCCAGTGCCATATCGATATTGTACTTGTATTGCCTAACAAAAGCCTCTCCCAAATCATTGAAAGTATGGATTTGGTTATTATCCAAACTCATGTACCATCTCATGGCTGCACCAGTCAGAGTATCCTGGAAATATTGAATCAGCAGCAGATCATTGTCTGTCTGAGCAAACATATTTCTAGTATACATAGTCAAATGACTCAGAGGACAAGTGTTTCCCTTATACTTCTCAAACTCAGGAAACCTGAACTTGTACGGAACCTTGACATTAGGAACCAAACAAAGATCATAAGCATCTTTACCGAACAAATCCTTATGCCTCAAAGCTCTCATCTCTTTCTGTAACTCAACAAAACGGCCTTGAAAATCATCAAGTCTTTCAATCACACCAGCGCCTTCACTGAGCTTAGCATGGTAAATCACTTCATCATGGTGCGGAGTAATGTGCATCACAAGCGGTGCAGTAGTCATCACTGGATGGAGAGTATTAAACACAACAGTCTCAGAAGGAGGAGGATGATAACCAGCAGGAATAAAATCAGTCGGCATGCCCCATGGTGTGCTAGGAGGCATGCGATAGCAAGGAGAAATGATAGTTTCAGCATGAATTAATGTAGTGACAATCTCATAGATGACTGTATGCTGAGTCAGAGAATTATGAATAGGGGGTGGCTGATTCTGAGTAGCCACCAAGCTTTCCATCATGGAAGTGGCCCTTTCCAAGCTATCCTTTAGATATGAAACTTCCTCGCGCAGCTCGCGATTCTCTTGTTACAAGGCTTCCAACATCTTCTTCCGATCAGCTCGAGTATCAACCTTGTGAGTCAGCTTGACATGAGAACTGAATGAAGACCAAGAAACAACATAAGATCCATGTACAACACTCAAGAAGCAAGACCAATGCGGGCATGATGCATGGTATGCGTATGCAAATGCAAATATTTCAAAGGATAATAAGATAAATTGCTATATTTATAAAGAAACACTTTTTGAAATACTAAAAAACTCATTCTTATCAAAGTAAGGATTACAAGTGAAGTTGTATACAGGTACAGGGATGCTCATACGATTGTAAACCATCTCTATCTGCTTTTGTATGTTATTTTGTAGAACGATATCCTCCGCGTCTTTCACCTCCGCTAAGTTTGACAAAAAAGTAGCTTGTAATACATAATACATACAATAAAGGTTCAAACATGTCATATATATGTACATATCACGCCTTCAACATGTAAAGTAAAATATATAACATTAGTTATAGTAACTTACACAACTGACTTGCAGAAGGCTGAACATTGTCGTCTGCATACGAACACTCTCCAAATTCGTATGTTGACATAAAATTGAGAGGTTTTTCATAGACACGGCCAACTTGTCATATTTCTCATGTGCGTTGTTTCTCCACTTGTTAACTTGAGTAAAACATGCAAGCCATGAAAAATATATCCCTGGGTTACGACCTTCAAAAACTACATATACTTTCTCCATTACATCCAACTGACAATACTTCCCTTTTCTGTTTTGAGTGGATGAAGTTGACTACCTTTCATTTTTAAGTAGACGAAGTTGAGTAATGAGAGCAATAACTGATGTAGGGTAGTGGTAGTTGGCAATATTTATCATCATTTGTATCTTTAATGCATATTGTTAGGTAAATCATTATTGGTTAATGTTAAGGCTAAAATAAATTAGAGACTGCACATTTAATCCAATATTGGTTTATTGATTTTTTTATAAATATTATACAAGAATTGATATAGATCTGAATGAATGAATTTGAGATTGAATTATAGGGTATGATTTGATTTTGAAATGAGACTTAAATTTGTTTCAAAGTGTATTCAGTTTGAGGAATACTTAAATCACTAAGAGGGTAATTGAAAAATACTTTTTCTTCTCTATAGGACTCCATAATAGAAATTAACAACTAAGAAAATTTAGTTTTCAAATTTTATTCTATAAATTTGTTTTGAAAAAATGTTTTTGAAAAGAGAATAACCAAAAAAATTGTTTGGTAATTTAATTTTATAAAACTGTTTTTAAAAATGAAAATAAGAAAACTTGTTTGTTAATCTATTTTATTAAAACAATTTTTTGGAAAAGACTGAAAAAACATATTTGATATTTTAAATTTTGAAATCTATTTTTCTATAGTCAATATATATATATATATATATATATATATATATATATATATATATATATATATATATATATATATATATATATATATATATATATATATATAGTTTATTAATTAAAATTTTCCTAATATACATTTATGAGAAAAAACTATAATAATATGCAATGAAATATAAATAAATCAGATTTATTTACTTAATGATAAATAATGTCATTAATGAAAAATATGAAGGTAAGGCCTTAATAATGTATTTTCTCAGGTTTTAGTTTCAAAATACCCTATCAATGACCTAAGATTAACCCAAGCAATGTAGAATTATAATCCAAGATCAATCATCTCCCGTTGGAAACAAAGTTGATCCTTATAAAATTCACAAAACATAATACAATATGAATATAATGTATGATTAAATTAAAGGCAACCAGTATCTTTTGCAAAATCGTATCACTCACCCAACAAATACTTTTCCATTTTTTTGGAATCTTATTCATGTTGCAATAATACGAGATAGATTTGTCCGAGTCCCAGAGACATACAAGATCAATAGGTTCTCGGAACCATTTCCTGATAATATGTGCTGGAATTTTCTGCATATTCACACAAACATTAACAATATGTTATAGTCCTTATCATATAGAAACAAATTTTTAGACTGAAATTCTGCATTGCTTACCAGGACATTTTTGTTCAACATTTTTGCGTTGGTTACCACCTTATTACAACATACTCGGTGCTCAAGCATTAAAGAAGTTTCCATATAAATCAAAGCCATAATTAGAATGCTTTGTTTTCCTAAAAATTTGGTGTTAAATACACAACATAGTAGTATGTTGATTTATATAGATGCAAATTGAGGTCTAATTGTAATTGAAATCACATTACAATTACCTTATCCTTTTTTTCGGGCCGTTTCCCTGCCTCTTTAACAAACTTCACAACCTTTTGTTTACCCTTTTCAGCAGCACTGCAGACATAAAAGAGTTTAACGTGTATTTAGATTGAGCCAACAGTGTATATAGACACTGCAATCATAAATTTGAAAGATGTTTTACTACCTCTGACAGTATACATAATGAAAACAATAAGACTACCAAGATGAATAGTTAACTAAAAAACCATCCTTTGCTAACTAATGTAAATTGTTGTAGTTTCAATGTTAATAATCCATTCGATTTATATATCCATTAACCAATATATTCACGAGAAATTATCATATCATATACAAGCAATATGAAAATTATCTAGTTATACACGGTAGTATGTTAATTTATATAGGTGTAGTTTAAAATCTAATTCTATTTGAATTGACATTATGATTACCTTTTCCTTTTTTTGGGTCGTCGTCCTTCCTCTTTGGTAGACTTCACAACCTTTTGTTTACCCTTTTCATCAACATTGTAGTCACAAAAGAGTTTAATAGACACTTAATTTGGTGGAATTATTTATTTTGGATATCCTGTGGGAAAATGTAGTGTTTCAGTCCCCTTCATTATGCCATTCAACCTTTGATTTTTCTTGCCAAAACAACTCTTATAGTTTAAGAGCAGTTTCCAAATCCACTTGAGCCTTTTGCTCCCTATAAAAAAGCTCTACATTTTGGTCTTCTAATTGGATTTTGGTTTGAACTAACACCAGATTTGCGGATGCTTTGTTTAAAAACTCCTCAATATTGCCAAAGTATTCTTTATTCCAAATCTTACGTGTATGTTTGGATCAACTTTTGCACGCCATTTATCACGTCCCAATGCATTCTTGCTGTGAAAATACTGAAGCTAAAAATTCCAGCTTCTAGTATATGCACGTCTAAAAGGTGTTTTGACGTGGAAACAAACATAAACTAAGTGTACTTTTGAGGAGTTTGTACTTTTGAGATAATATGAACACAAGATAGCCAAAATATCATTAATCCAACAATTTTAAACCACTTTGATCCACTCAAGATGTTTTGACCACATTTTGAGGAATTTAGGTTTTTATTATGAGTTTCAATTAAACCACAACGAGTAAACTAACATGAATGTATTTTTATCAGACTTTCTACATGATTTAATGATCATCAACACAAAATATGAAGATTACAATACATTAAGATTTTCTACATGATTTTTATTTGACTTTCTAAGTATAGAACATCAAGATTTAATCATGTTCAACACAAATATCAAGATTACAACACATCAAGACTTTCTACATGATTTTTATCAGACTATCTAAGTACAATACATCACGATTTACCTGGTACCCTTTGCTTCGAAGTCCTGCGACTCCTTATACATCCTAGCACCGGTTTATACTCGACATCTGCAGGAAAAAAACATTTCTTAGAGAACTTCAAAAAACTTTCAATCAATGAGTAGCATGCAACAATTTCACACACCTCCCAGAAACTCTTGAAGAACGTCGCCCGACTCGAACATCTTTCTCCATGCACCCAGGATTTCATCATTTTCCCTAACCTGACAGACGAGCATCTTACCGATATCCTTAACACATTCACTTCCAGAAACCGCCATTCGAACTTCTTTGATGTCGATAACTTCTCCGCTTCTTTCTGCTTTGGATATGTTAAAGTTGGGGTTTACCTATTTGAAACTGCCAACATTAACTCCTTGACTTTTGGTTTGTCCAGTGTTTTATTTAGGGTGCATGCACATCTCTTCATATACTCTAAACTCCATATTTTCTTTTTAATATATTTTCTTCAACATAAATTTTTTTTATTTATTCTTTTTATACATTTTTTTATTTCTAAAAAGACATTGAATATTTTTTAATATGAATTTTTAATGTCAAGATAATTATTTTATTTATTATTATATATTTCATTTTGTCATTAGTTATATTCTTATTTAGACAAATATTTTTTTATTATTATTTTTATTATCTTTTTGTTTTTATTTCAAAAAAAAACTTTGTATATTTTTTTCTATTTCTTTTTAATTTCAAATAAGAATATTTTATTTATTTGTATATTTTATCCTATTTCTTTTTAATTTCAATACAATCATTTTATTTATTATTTGTATTAAAAAATTGAAAACTTTTTTATTATTAGCATTTTTTGTCTAATTGGAGTTTAAATATTTTTTTGTCTAATTAGTAACAAAAATAAATGTTAAACTGACATTAATAAATATAATACAGTTATATAATTAAAAACAAATTGTTTTATATCATTCTCAATAGAATAACAAAAGGCATATTGTACATGTGTTGAAACAAAAAATAAAGTATAAAAAAGTGAAAGGAAAAGTCAAACATAACAGAAAAGAAAAAAGAATAAATTAATTATAACTCCTAAAGTGGAATTCGAGGAGATGTTAAATGAAAATAGGAAAAAGTGGCTCTTCATTAGTGGTTGGTTGGGAATAGAAACCCGAATAAATGAGTTGAGTAAGGTGACCTGAGTATAAGTAGTAAGAAACGTTTATTTTTCCAGAAGTCACAAACACAACTGAAGGGTACCGTCATTGTGTGAAAAAATGGTCAATCAAAAAGGCTCTTCAAGCTGGTAATAGTTTGTTTCTTCAACGTCTTGCATGTTGGGTTTTTTTTTTTGTAAAAGAGAAAATCATAGTAACAATGGTCTTTTTGTTTCAGGCTGGGAGAAACTTCATCAAAGGAGAAGCAGACGATCGAAATAGTGGTCGGAGAAACCGAAGTGATGGCTGGAATGCAGAATGATGGTGAAAACCCCCAAAGGTTATAGAATCCATTATCTTGTAATCTGAAAATCGGATGTTTATGTTAAACATTGAATGAACATCATTATGTTAGAGTTACTTTGAACGATGTTTTTTAAGCATGAAACCGATTAAGTTGATCAATAAGGCCACCACCTGATCAATAATATTCAGAACCTACACAAGTGTGTTAGATAGAAAGAAAAATTCATTATGGTTTTCAGTGGGAGGACAATGCGGCGGCTCAAATCCATGAAATGTGTGTGTGTGTGTGGGGGGGGGGGGGGTAATATAATTTTGTTCAGTTTAGATTTAAACTTGAATTGGTTTCATCCATGTTAATTTCAATGCATGTTCAATATAAATATAGTAGCTGCTGGATTTTTGGAGTAACAATATTTTTGAACCACAATATTTGGATAGTTGTTAGGTCATATTGTAAAAGGTGGTTGTGAATGTTATGTTGGATTTCATTACATTAGGAAAAAAAGTGAAGGTTGGTATTATATTTTTATTTAAAGTGGTATGTACATGGATGTTTTATTTTCTATTAGGGACGCACATGTTGAAGGAGTTAGAGATGGAGTAACTGAGAAGGAGCCTGAAAATTTAACGACAAATGAAGGGCGGGGTGTAATGCCTAATCAGGAAACCCTTGGTATAATTGAAGAGCAAAATGAAATGGAAATGACGCTTGATGAACTATATGCTGAGATTGAAGATGAGGAGTACTATTGGGAGTGGGTGATAAGATCTCGTTCATCAGTCGAAATGAAAATACTGGTAAGTGGTAGACATTAGCATGAATTTGTTAAGAAAGTAGATGGTCAAGTTAGAATAATGATTATTGTTTGATTATAATATTTTTGTAGCATTAGCCAAACTTTATAGCAGAAAGATGCCTTTATTATAATCAAAGGACAATAGATTTGCTTGATTTTGACACGGGCAAAAGGTATTATGCGGAGATTGATATTGTCTTGCATGAGGGAAGAGTTCCACGTGAGGAGAAAATAATCATTAATGGGTAGTCAGACTATGTTAAAGATGAAAATAAGGATCAGAGACAGGCTTGGGTTCTTCATAACAACTATTCCATAACGAATTTTTGTTTGTTTGCTGAACCGATGTCATTGTAAGGTTGTCATGGTTGAAGTAGTGAATGTTGTTTTGGATTTGGCAGAAGCCTGTAGGAAGAAGATGTAGGATGTATTCTATTTTGTTAGATTTTGATGATATTTCAGTTAGTTTATGATGAAAAGTTAATTTATTTTAATGTATGAAAGATTGAATATGAAGTTTTTATATTAACAAAGATGGTTATTGGTTGGTATGAATAACTGTCTGCATTAATTACTATGAATTCACAAGATATTTGGTCTGTCACAATGATTGAGAGCTCTGCGGCTACTACTCCCTTCCAATGAGCCAGATGCTGACCCCTGGTGCATATTTATTGAAAGTGGACTTTTTGACAACATTTCAACCAAATTTGAAAACAAAATAATTTCATTTTACCTCCTAATAAAAAGTGGCACTAAAATAATTCCGTTTTACTGCCTAAAATAATTTAACATGGTAAAAAGTAAAAGCTGGTTGCAATTTATTATAGAATGCTTTTAATTTAAAAAATGCTTTCGAATTATAAATTTTGATGTTAAGAAATGCTTTCAATTTTTTAATTTAATTAAAAGAAGTCATTCTACAAAAATTCAGACTTATTAATTAAAAATCTTAATATTTTTAATTCAAAAATTTCTACATAAAACGTCATATATATTAAGTAGAAAAAGTAAGATTTATTAATTTAAAATAAAATTCTTTTAAATATAAAGTAAAGTTAAATTTAAAACATAATATTAAAAAAATAAGTTGAAAATATAATATTAATAAAAATAAGTTAAATTTAAAACATAGTATTACAACTTTAATATAAAAAATAAGTTGAAAATATAATACTAATAAGAAAAGTTAAATGTAAAACATAATATTAAAACTTTAATATAAAAAATAAGTTGAAAATATAATATTAATAAAAATAAAGTTAAATGTAAAACATAATATTAAAACTTTAATATAAAAAATAAGTTGAAAATATAATATTAATAAAAATAAAGTTAAATGTAAAATATAATATTAAAACTTTAATATAAAAAATAAGTTGACCATCATCTCTTGAATCCCTAACATGGTTCACACATAGTTGATCATCATATGTTGGATCCCTGACATGGTTCACACATAGTTGATCATCATATGTTGAATCCCTGACATGGTTCACACATAGTTGATCATCATCTGTTGGATCTCTGACATGGTTCACACATAATTGATCATCATCCGTTGGATCTCTAACATGGTTAAGATATAGTTGACCATCATCTGTTGGATCCCTGACACGGTTCACGACCATCATTTGTTGGATCTCTCAAGTGATTCATTTATTTTTAAAACATTAACATTTTTAAATTTGTTTTTACAAAATTAATATTTTTTTTTAATTTATTTTTATAAATATTATTTTAAAATTTATTTTTAAAACATTAATATGTTTTAAATTTATTTTTAAAACATTAATATTTTTTGAAATTTCTTTTTAAAACATTAATATTTTAGAATGTTATTTTTTAAAACTTATTATTTTCTATTAATTTATTGTATTTTAAAAAATGTTATATTTTTTATTTGAAGGGTAAAAAATGTTATATTAAAAAGTATGAATTTTATTAATTGAATTATATAAAAAATATATCTATTTAATTTAATGTAGTTTAATTCTAAAATGTTATTTATTTATTTATTTTTAAATTATTTCTTAAACGTGGTGGTGGTGGTGCTGTATATTGAGGAAGGATGTTAAATCATTTTATGTGTTTGAAACAATATTTGGATGCACCATACTGGCAATGTTTTTGTAGTGTACTATTGCATTTTTCAGTCCTTGCAATGTACATGTTGCGCAACATGCTGGCTGTGTTTTGTGGATGTTATACTATGCGTTGAGGTGCACCATAGTATCATCTAATCCAATCGTCATCCATCAATTTGAGAAGAAAAAAAATGAAGTCTCTCACGGTGGAAGACCTTGAGTATCCTCATCATGTAAAGTAACTTTTGAGATGAGAATCAAGCTTATTTAATATGAAATTAGGGTTGAATTAATGATGGCAATGAAGTAATGAAAAGCATAACCTATTCCAATTTTCCAATTTGATTAGTAATGTTTCTTTGTAAGCCATGTCAAGTAACAAACAAACAAACTACTTTTGTTTCTTTTATATTTCTTTGACAAAATATTACAAATAATCATTGTAAAATAATTTATGATATACTACAACAATGGTAGCTAAAGCAGAAGAAGCTACTACTACTATTACTTGATCGCAATGCCAAATCGATACGATTCTTTTTTATCAGCAAGAACCAAACTCGATATTCTGAAGTTTACAACACTTGCACACATTGCGCGCTATTCAGGACCGAAATCCTTTAAGAAGTGGGAACATAGACACCAACATAGCCAATCCCCACAACAAAGAAGGCAATAGATTGCATAAAAAGATATATAAAGAAGTTATTCTTCCCAAAAGCAAGATCATAGCATCCACACAAAAATAGGTAAGCTCCAACTCCAAGTTCTAGAAAATGAAGTCTAGAAAAATAACAACACGTCAACTCGTAAGTATAAAGAATACTCTAACCCAGATACAAACTATACTCATTATACTCGTTTTGAGAGTAGAAAACTTTACCTTCCATTGAACCTGATTTGAGGCTTTCTAGCCGCTTTACCACCCGATTTTGTTTTAAGAGCATCGCCTAATTTCTCGGTAACAACCCATTCATTTACTCTACCTGCCTCAAACAAACCTATAAGTGTTGCTTTTGTTCTATGCATTGACATAACATTTTCAAAAAGTATCCACAATATTATCAAGTGGAATGACCTACATGAAAATTGTTAAGCAAGTTAAACAAAATTTTCTAAACATTAGTAAAATGCTTAGTTGATTAATTGATTAACTACCTTGGTGTTCCAACAGCATTAAGAAGTGTGATGATTGAAGGTATATAGACAGCACCCCATTTGGGAACTTCTACTTCTGGAACTAAAACAGTTGCAGGCAAAATGACACAGTAGAATGTAAATGTGACTACATGTGCTATGATCTTTCTCACAAAGAAAAAACTATATATCACATATAATTTCTTCCACATGGTGACTTTCTGCATCAGATGGTAAAAATTGAATTAGAATAGTAATAATGGTTTTATCGGTTAGAAGAAATATAGCGAAAATCGCATACCTTGTTTCTTACGATTTCCATTGCCATCTTTCTGAAAAGATTGGCTGGACCACATGACCATCTATGTTGCTGATAACGGTAGGCTTTGAAGGTACTTGGCAATTCACTTTTCACCTACATTTGTTCAATCAAATCTTATTCTAGGTAAATGATTAATTCTAACATAGGTTCAAGCAGAGAGTTATCTCAAGTTTTTGGAGATTCTGTGTAGATTAATCGCAGTTTAACCATGACAAAAGAATTACGGTTACAATTTTAAACGTGATAAACATTTTATGAGGCCATATTAGTCCAAGTTTAATCGTGACAAATTTTGAACCATGTGCGGTAGTCTGTCTTGCACGTCCTTAAAGACGATCCTGGTTTTAAAGAATGTTAAAGCCATTGATTATAATGGAAGATACCTTGAGGTCACTAAGGTACACAAATTTCCATCCTTTGAGACTAGCTCTTACTGCTAAGTCCATATCTTCAACTGTAGTGCGATCCTTCCATCCACCAGCTTCATTTAGTGCTGAAATTCTCCAAACACCAGCTGTACCTGCACGCACAATATCATCATCATCATCCTCCTCGTCATCATCCTCTACTACTAATGTAGTTTACTAGATCTTCCAAGTTGTATTACCATTGAAACCAAAGAAAGCATGAGTTAAGGATCCAACTTCTTGCTCCACAAGGAAATGATAGTCCAATGACATCTCTTGCATTCTTGTCATCAAGCATTCATCAGCATTAACTGCAAACAAGATTTGATTACATGCACACGTTATCAATATTTTTACACTGTCACTGCATAACAATTAATTAAATATTACAAGCGGTCAGTAAAATTACCGAATTTCCATCGAGCTTGGACTAATCCAACTTGTGGATTTTGATCAAGGAACGGAATGGTACGCCAAAGAAAGTTCGACTCGGGTTGAAAATCAGCATCAAAGATGGCAACATAGTCACAAAGTTTGACATAACTATGCTTCATTCCTTCTTTTAGAGCACCAGCTTTGTAACCATTTCTGTTTTCTCTTATCTCATACTTTATGTTTAAGCCTTTCCTTCTCCATCTCTCACATTCCACCTCCACCATATTCTGCCGCATTTTCATAAAAACAAACAATAAAAAGCTTAATTAATTAGTACTAATTACATATGTTTTTTTTATAATATCAGCATTGTAATGATTTCACAACCTTAATGATTGGATCTGTTGAATCATCAAGAACTTGAATAATAATTCTATCAGATGGCCATGATAACCCACATGCAGCTCCAATTGATAACTGATACACCTGCAACCAATGGAACAGTAACCACAAAAAAACCATAGGAACATTTATTTATGAAGCACGACACATCACAAGTGTCGGTGTCAGTTACGGATACATACACTTTTTTTCAAAGGTATAAATTTATACTACTCTAGAGTGATGTATATGTACCTCTTTTTCATTATACATTGGGATTTGAACCAAAACCATAGGAAAGCAAGAGTTTCCAAGCTCAATATCATGATCCATAAGTGGCTCCCATTTGTAATGTTTCTCAGGTTTATGACCAAACAGCTTAAGAAAAACAATAACTATACCCATATAAACTCTCTCCACAAAAAGCATAACAGACATAGCCAAACACAAAAAGACTAAAATTTTCAGCATTGGAACAACAAGGGGTACCCTAGTTTGTTGCCAAATGAAACTCATCTGACTCACAATACCATAATGAACACCTTCAAATGAAAGCTTATCCATCTCTGAGAAAGCTTTGTATCTTAGTTTTCATTGAAAAAACTAAGTGTCTATATATATAAGAGAATGTGATAAGGTAACACTTTGTTTGTTGTCTTTGCGAAAAGAACACGAATAGTTTTGTAGTTTATATCCACTTTTGGCAATTCATTGAGTGTGTCTTAGGAGTTACTTCAAGGCAAGAAGGATAAAAAGTAGAGTGAGTGGGAGCATAACACTGGTGAAAATGCATACACACTCGAAGTAAGAAGTTTAAGTTATGCTCCATGTGAGAGATTTAGCTGCCAATTATTGTTATGCCAGATGGAGAAAACGTATATTGCAATGCTTTTTAAGAAATATTTGTCTGGTGTTTCTTCTTCTATACTGTTTGTTCTTAAATCCAACGTGTGAAGTTGCAAAGTTTGTATTAAGGAAAAGAATGACAAGTCTCTAATTTCTAAATTAAGAAATCCTTTAAAAGTGTCATTATTTGCTATCATTTATGTTTGAGATTTGGTGTAGTAAGAGATGTTTTGGACCGTGAAGTTATACATTTTTTGGTTATTTAAAGAAAGATAAAATCAAGTTATTCTATTAACCAACACTAAAGTTTTTTTTTTTATGTGTAATAACTAATAATCATGAGAACATGAGTAATAGGTGTACTTTGTACAAGTGTGTTTAGTTTTACACATTTGCCGACATGTGATTGTGTGATTCTATTAATGGCAAAATTAGATCGACATTACTTAATGATTATATAGGTTAAAGATAAAGATGATTTCTTAGGGTTTCATGGTCTTCCTAGATATCATAAGCGTTTTTTTAAATGTCTATATGTTCCGAAGATATATATTCGGACGCATACTTTTTCACATAAGGAAGATTAATCTGGATGACGTCTGTTGCACCTTAATTTTTGCCCTAAGCTTTCTTCGCATTTCATCTGCATCTTGCATACAAACAAGATCGCACTGGTTGCACAGTTCTTCTCGGGTTAGGATTATGCCTCGCAGGGGATCATCGTTGTCTTTAATTACTTTATTTGTTTATGTTTACTAACCATTAATCAAAATCCAAAAAAATAAAAATTTTGTTTCCTTTTGCTAACCTTTTTTTTCCAGGAAGAGGAGCCATGTGAAAATACCAAAAAAATAGCAGTCTTGCAGCTCGAGTGAAATTTCACAGAAAAAGTCGAAGTGAATCCGCAAATAATTCAAATTTTTATCTGATCAAGGATTTCCCGAGTTAATTGATTCATTTAAAGAATTTTCAAGGATCATGTGTTCATTTCTTCGACGAACTACAAGAATCGGGTCGCAAAACCAAGCAATCACATTTGAACAAAATATTCAAATTTTAGCTTGGTTAACCGGTTAACAAGTGCAAAATTTGAATATTTTATTCAAATTCAGCACCATTTGATCATTGATTTAATTGGAATATTCTAGATCAATTGGTTTCTGATTTCTCTACATCACTTTGATCATTTCCTACCATAAACCCTCATTAATCACCACTCTTTTCCATTTCCTACCAAAATTCCAATTACCAAACCTAAATTCAAATTACCAAAGCAAGCTCCATTCCACCAAATTTCCATACCTAAGGCCTTTAAATAGGACCACAATTTCATTCATTTGAGAAGCTTTTGATAGCCAAATTCACCTTGCAAAAATTCTTTGAAGCTTTTGATAGCCACAAAACCTCTTGCAAAATACTCCCCCAACACCAAAATTCTCCCAAAGCTCATATTTCTTTCTTTTGAAGTTATCAAGAATTCACAATGAATTCTTGATTAACTTGAGCTAAACCTTCATCCTTTCATTCTTTTGGTCATCAATTTCAGTAGATCTAAGCTTGTGTTGGTCCAATTTGAAGAAAAGCTTTTGGTAATTCATCTTCCTCCATAAACTCATATTCACCATCAACATTCAAGATGTAGATCTTTGGTGCTTTTGTTTCTAGATCCTTTGGATCTTTATTTCTTGTTTGATTGCAGGGATTCCACTATATTTTGGTTTTAAAATTCGTGCAAATTCAGATCATGATCATAAAATGTTTAAAAAGGGTTTTGAAAATGGATCATGCTAAATTTTAGCATTTTTTCTGCTGCTGGTTGAGCGTTAACCGGTTAACCATTTACAGTGTAAATTGGTTAACGGGTTAACGGTGTTAACAGGTTAACCAGTTTCAGTGTAATTTGGTTAACAGGTTAACGGCGTTAACGGGTTAACCAGTTTCAGTGCAATCTGGTTAACCGGTTAACGCAAGTCAGAATTGACTTTTTGGCTTGTTTTAAGCCTCTTTTTGGTTCCTCTTTCTTCTCTTTCTTCCTCCTTTTATTTTTTACCTTGAGAAGCATTTTTGGGAGAAATTTCTCTTTAAATTCAATGGACTTTGGGTGTTGATTAAAGTAGTTAATGTTCATTAATTCAAAACTACCTTTAAGTGGATTATTTAATCCATTTAAGGTACTTTGCATTAGTGATACATTTTCATGCTTGAATCCACCAAGTTGAGTGATTGAACTTAAAGATGTAAGAGTACCATAAATGCAACTCAATTTGGTTTTCATCTTTAGTTTTGTGCGGTATCGCGTCCGGATAACGATTTACATATCGATTATCTCGCATGCATTAGCACTAACATTATGCACCTTAATTGGTGGTGGCCGGCCTCATTTGTAGGGTAATTACTTCGTAAATTACTCGGCGATTGCTTAACATAGACCTAAATGTGTCCCAACTTCGGAATAAAAATCTAATTGGGTACTTGCACTTTCGTGGACCGGATCTCTTGTTGATCGCGTAACCCCAAAGTGGTTAATCATATTGCATCAAGAATCGAGACTTATGAATGTTTGATGCGTAGGTGCTTTGGGTTTCCCAATCGCCTTTCAAAATTAATTGAATTCGATTCGGTTTGCCTTGATTAATCGCTATAGTGTAAGATGCTAAGCGGGTCCGATTGCCTTCGATTTTGGTCACTTTTCCTTCTGGGTTGTGGTTGATTAACTTCACCATACCATTATCATGTAAATATTATTATACTATTATTACTATTAATATTTTAGATTCTTGCATTTTTATTTCTTTTGTTACTAACATTTAATTTCTTGCACTTTTATTGCCTTTATTCTATTTTTCTTTACTCATCCATATCATGTTTATTATTTGCTCTTATTATTGTTGATTGATTTTCTATTTGTCCATTTGGACACAAAAACATTAATAAAGGATTAAACCTCTAAAAAACTTGTGACTTTAATTTGTGGACTTTTGGTTACTATCCTTAGCATTTGGAGTGGAGATTTGTGTCATACCCCAAATTTGTCCTACCCGCACCTTTTTATTTTACTGTCTAACCATCATTTCAAAAAAATCCAAAAATATGCTTTATTCCATTTTATTTCTGTCTAATAGATATCTCAAAAAAATCTGTTTCCTTTTAAATCCATTTGGTCCATAAATCCATCCCGTTTTTTTTCTTTTTTATACTTTCATTTTTAAGTCCATTTACAAAATATATAAAAAAAATATTTTGCTTATCTCATTATTATTATTACTCCATTTTTCACTATTATTATAATTATAATCACTATTTTCATTTTAATTTCCTATTTTATTATCACCATTTATTATTATTATTATTATTTTATTATTATTATTATTATTATTGTTGGTATTCTCTTATTTTTATTTATTATTCCATTATTCCTCTTTTATTGTTATTATTATTTTTTCAAAAAAAATCTTTTTACATTTAAAATCATCAATTCTTTTTATCATGTTTATCTCATTTCTTCATTACTATTATTTTTATTCCCACTTTATTAGTATAGTTATTTTTTTTTATTATCATTATTTCTACTTATTCTATTAAGTTCATTATTTCTACTTATTCTATTAAGTTCACCTTTTCACAGCATCACATAGACCCTATTTCCTTTTCATGGCCAGCTGTTCACAATCAGATACTCAAATGTACAATATTTTCACAATTTCATTCACAGCAACGTATTCCACAACAAACTCTCTCCTCCACTAACTATGCATCCACACCCTCACCAACAAATTTTTTTTTGTCAGCACACAAACAATTCACAATTTCATCCTTATCACAACAAACTTTTCTCCCAAGTCTCTCCCTTTTGCCCTCTTGCATCTCTATTTAATCACCTCTCAATCTCATTCTAAAAAAAAGCTTAAAAAGTCTGCCAAAACCCTGTACAAACCAAATAACCAAGTTTCTTTTTTTATTTACAGAAAAATACAGCAAAGAGAAAACTCAGGTTTTCAAACACAAACCAAAAAATCATGAACAAGCTTCGATTTGATTCAATATCTAAGACAAAACACTCAGCTTTTCAAACCCAGAACAACCTTCATTAACCACCCTCCATATCTTCATCAATTGAATCTTCATCACCTCAAACCACACATACCTTCACACCATGACAAATCTAAAAAAAAAAAACAGAAATGAGATCGAAAATCCTTCACTCAGAATCTCGAAAAAAAACAGAAGAGCAGAGATGAGAGTGGTGAAAATCAAAACGAGCTTACCTTGAAAACCAGAACCATCGTTTTTTTTTTGTGAGAAAATCCGCGAGAAACCAACTTCAACCACACCATTAACCCGCGGCCAACCCTCTCAAACACCATTCCAATCTCCACCGCAACGGAACCATAAACGCAAGCCGGAAACCCGACCTTCACTCGAAACCCTTCTGTTCCGTCAAACGAAACCGCGAAGCACAACAACCATCCGCCGCGCCGTCATCACCCGTGTAGACTCAAACCAGATCCGCGAACGCTTTGCCGAAGACGACCGCCGATCGAAGCAACCCTCCGCCGTCCGAAATCCATCTTCGACGTCGCACAGACCCACCACCAGACGCCGCCGCGAGATCCACCGTAGGCCCAGACCCGCCGAACTTCAAAGCCGTGCGAGAAAACCAGTGGGAAATGAACGAAATGTTGAGCCGCAGTTTAAGTTTGAGAGAAGGTGCTTTCTGCCTTTTGTGTTCTGAACCGTAAAAAGGCAGGGTAAGGTTTACTAGTTTCTTCTTTTTGTTTTTTCGTTTTTTTTTAATCGCGTTTGTGAGGAGAAGGAGGAACGTGAGGTTCCTTTTCACTGATACTCATTTTGTGCTTTTTATGTTTTATATATTTTATATTTTATTTGTTTTTTTTCTGATCTAAAAATTATTTTTTATTTTCCTTTTTTATTAGTACTATTAATGACTGATTGGGCTTAGTGGTTGGACCACTGATCTGCTGATGTTACACCTCTATATCACATGCACACCAGCGCATATACACAGTCTCCAACCTTTAATCATTTTCTTGTTTTGTTTAAAAAAAATTTCCTTGAGTGTTTGGGTTATGCTTGGCTTATAAATTGTAGTAAACTGTAATACACACCAGAGGCAGCGATATGCCCTTTTCTCTTTTTGTTTTTAATTAAATCTTTGTCATTTTTATTTTATTTTGTTTCACCTTTAATGGTTTTGAAAAATTATTTGTTTTTTTAAATTTGTTAATTCGTTTTTTATTAGGGCCAATGATATAGTAAAAGGCCGTTTTTCGCCCGATTACATTTAATCGGTGATGAGCGGTCAATATGAGGCCCTCCTTGTAATTAATTTTTCATTATTTCATTATTTCGATAAATAAACATCAATGTAATTTATTTCATATTCTTAAATTATTTATTTCATTCAATTATTTAATTCATTATTCATTATTTTATTTTTAAATTCTAGCAAATTCATTTATTTATTCACTTATTTTCGCATTAGAAAAAAAATTACGATTCGACTCCTCATAGAACGATTTCATTAAATCGGCTCTAAGGCAGTAAACGAACCAAATTTTGTCGCGTCCCAAAAAGGTCCAACGCCTTCGAATAGTTGCGCTCGAAAAAGGTCCAACGCCTTCAAATAGTTGTGTCCCGATTAAACAGGCTGAACGCCTTCGAATAGTTCAAACACACTGCACACACGTTTTCTCTTGGGCTAATTACAACGAGACCATTTATTTCTCGCAATCCCTTGTATTTATTTTGTACCCCTCTCCCCTTACTTTGTACGCATTTTATTTTCCGCATCTCATTTTATTTCTGAATCCTTGGTCCAACGCCAAGCGATTGCACTTGCACACTCGCACTTTATTATTCAGTTATCGTTTCGTTTAGGATCCACCTTACCTTGCGAGCCGAGCGCTTCGTGCCTCGCTAACAAAACCACAAAAATAACCTCCATTTGCATTTACCCTCTAAACCTCAAAAAACCAAAATATTTCGATTAGATCCAAACCCTTGATCCAACGTCAAGCGGCTTTAGGAAATAAAAACACTTTAATAAATACGAGAAGATTTGTACGCCACGAGCCTTAAGCGGTAGAAAGGGGGATAACGAGCTTTCGTTACTCGCTCCGATTATTTCGACGCAGGACACCCGTCTTGTTGGGCGAGATAAACTATCCATAGTCTTTAGTGCATTTCAACTCCTAAACCCTTTCATCGACGAAAGGTAATAAAATCAACAACCATTACCCTTAGTAGGCCGAACTACGAGGCTCTGACTTTCCCATTGCACACGGGAGTACGTAGGCACGAGGATCTCCATCCTTGCCGAGCACCTAGGTCCAATCTAACTTATAATTCAACTCGTTTCCCTCTAGCAAGCAATTCGTTTAAGCATAGACATCCTTTCGCGCGCGTTAACTTAGATGGTTCCCATCGAGTACGATGGATGTAGGGGGTGCTAATACCTTCCCCCTGCATAACCGACTCCCGAACCCAGGCAATGGTTCCGTTGACCTTTGTCCTCGTCCTTCTCTTCCCGGGTTATATCTATATCTTCCCTTTCCCTCTTCGGGAATAAATAGAATTAGGTGGCGACTCTTCAGTCCGTCCGGCGCGTGACTCCGTCCATTCGGATCGCGTAAGGTCGTATTTTTCGGGGTACGACAGCTGGCGACTCTGCTGGGGACTGGTTCACCCCTATGCGAGTCAAGCCTAGTCTAGGTTTTCGTGTTTGTTTGGATGTTTTCTTTTATGCCTTGCTTGTTTATTTTATCGCTTTCTTTATCGCATTCCATCTTATATATCTTGTGGCTCCTTGGTACTATAATTTGGATCGATACTTTGCAAAAGAAACTTGAGAGAAAAAGCTCTATACCCGGGCTTTCGAGTACAAACATAAGTTAGCGAGGTTGTGTAGTATGGGCTCCCGAGAGAACCTCTCTCGTGGGTTGTCGATACGAAAACCTCACTCGGAGTAGATTTTAATGGAAATACTGACAACCGTCAAGCTCTTGGCGTGTGTGCTCAGTTGTTTTCATTAAAGTCGTCGACTCTGAGGACCTTTAGAACCTTTTGGTTAAAACATCGGTTGATGGTTGCGTAGTATTGGGCACCAGGGTTCACCCTTGCGTGGCTCGGTACGAAAACCTCACTTGGAATAGACTTATTCAATGGAGTTGATTGACTGTCAAGAATGTATGAATTTGACACGTGCATCAAACAGTTGAGAAAGTTCCATAACTCCAGGACTTTGTTTTAAACCTTGTGTCGGTGATCACGTAGTATGGACTCCCGAGAAAATCTGCTCTCGTGGGTTGTCGATACGAAGATCTCACCCAAAATAGATTCATATGGCGGAGTCAATCAACCGTCATGCTTATGGCGCGTGTGATGAACAGCCATATGAGTTGATAACTTTGGGGTCCCTAAACTTTAGAGTCTACCCAGTGAATTCTTGATCTGAGTATCCTCCATCTGTACCTTGGACTCATGAGACCCTGATCTTGTGATCCTGGATTCTGACATTTGCATATCATCTCATTTGCATAATTTATTCATCTTGCATTCCATTCCAAAATCCGAGAACTCATTTCATGCTCCTCCATCTTCAGTAAATCAAGCTGGTTTCCCGACGCCCGTATCGAGCTAGACGACCGTACTTAACTCGAGCCAACACTAGAAGACTGATGGACGTGATTCAGGAAGAACAAGCTGCCATGAGGGAGGAGATTGACACGGTCAAGAGCAAGATTGACCAAATTTATGAGACTTTGCAAGCTTTGGCAAGAATGGAAGAACGTCGCGAAGCTGCTGCCGCAATGAACAATGCTCAAGTGCAAGGATCTACCTCACGAGCAATGCCTTCAGTTCCCGTACCAAATCCTTTGGTATACGGTTTGCCTCCAGGTTTCACTCCTGCTGTTGAAGAGGTCACTTCCCAACCAATACCTGCTTCTGGTGTCACTGTTGGTGCTATTCCTCAAGCTCAACCTATTCCAACTCAAGTCCAACTTCCTCAAACTGAAGAGAATCATCAAGCTGAGTATGAGATGCATACTGCTGTTTCAATCACCAATCCTCATGCTGTTCAAGAGTCTGAAGCTATGAAGATGTGTCGCGAGTTAGCTGAAAAACTCTGAATCATGGAAGGACACAACTCAACTTATCTGAGTGCCTCAGACATGTGCTTAGTTCCAGATGTTGTGATCCCTGCTAAGTTCAAACTGCCAGAATTCGATAAATACAAAGGCATCAGTTGTCCTGAGCTTCATTTGAGGATGTACTGTAGAAAAATGGCCGCTCATGCCAAAGATGACAAGCTCATGATCCATTGCTTCCAAGACAGCCTGTCTGGAGCATCTCTAGAATGGTACATGCAACTTGAGCGCAACAATGTTCGTACTTGGCTTGATCTATCTGATGCATTCAAAAAGCAGTACAAGTACAACACTGACCTAGCTCCGAACCGCACTCAGCTTCAGAGCATGTCTCAAAAGGAAAGTGAATCCTTTAAGGAGTACGCCCAACGCTGGAGGGAGTTAGCTGCCAGAGTTCATCCACCTTTGGTTGACCGTGAATTGATTGATATCTTCATGGGTACCCTACAAGGACAATATTACGAGAAGCTGATCAGCAGCGTATCTTCTGGATTTTCGGATATGGTAATGGTCGGAGAAAGAATTGAGGAAGGTATGAAAAGCGGAAAGATCCCAGGAGGTTCTAGCAACCAAACCAATGCCAAGAAACCTTCCAACGGGTATAAAAAGGGCGACACAAATGCCATTTCTGTTGCAAGTGGGAATTTTCAACAGAGTGCACCTGTACTAGTTCCCTATTACCAGTATCCCTATGTTGCTGCTGCACAATATGCTCCTATGCCATATCAGCCAGTTCCTCAAATGCCTTATCAGCAGGCCTTCCAAGCTCTACTTCCGCCACAGATGGCTCATCAACCACGTCCACCCCCAATGGTTGCAGCTGCGCAATATGCACATGGACCGTACCAGCCACCGGCTTATCCACCACGGCCTGGTCAACAGCAACAACGCGCTCCTCAACAGCGTCTACCATATCAGCAAAGAAGGCCTGAAAGAACCTTTGATCCCTTGCCTATGACGTATGGAGAAATCTTTAATCAGATGATGGCAAAAGGAAATCTTGTGTTGAAGGACATGCCACCTCAAACTGGTAACGCTCTAAATTATGATGCCAATGCTCGCTGTGAGTATCACAAGGGTGCTCCAGGTCACACAATTGACAACTGCAGGTTATTCAAGCACAAAGTCCAAGATTTAATCGACTCTAAGGATCTCACCTTCACTCCGAGAAATCCAAATGTCCAGAACGATCCAATGCCGTCACACGGTGCCAACAAGTGAAGAGAGTTGAAGGGTTTGTTGAAGACCAAGCTGAGTAGTCTCCAACTTTGAAGCATTCAATCAAGAGAAGTCCAATTCCTCAAATCAAGGCAGCCAGTGCCATTTATTACTTCCGCATTCCTGTTGTTTTGTAATGTTTGTTTAAGTACTATTTGCTTTGAACATTGTTATCATTTGTACTTGGTTATGTTAATGTTATGTTTATGCATGTTTTGAATTAATCTATTCGCATTCGCTCATTACTTATCATTTATCACAAAATCACAAAAATATTTCCCTCACTTCACTTTAGCAAATATTTGAGGGAGGATGATGAAAACGAAGTACCCATAACTGTTGTGGTATGCTTTCGGATAAAACCTTGTCAATGATGTACAGGCATTTTTTTCAAATCCCAAAACACTGGAGATATAAGGAGTTAATCCCTAGTCAACCACTTCGAGCCTAGAAGTAGGAGTTTCTTTCGGATACAAACCCTTACATTTAACCCGGGGCGGGGTAGTTGTTCAGTTAAACTAATTACACCTTCAAATCGCAAGATGAGACATCCCGTCGGAAGACCATCAACAAATGACTTGGCAGTCACAATATTCAAACAAAAGAAAAGAAAAAGAAAAAACACTAAGTTGAGCACCCGAAGGGAGACTTAGTCAAAAAAAAAGACAAATCAAAAGAGGAGCTCAAATCCTCAGCAAAAACAAAACAAATATCAGTGACCACTAAATCAAAAAAAATCAATCAAAGGGTCACCAGCAAAAAGATGACTGCCACTTCAAGCAAACTTTGAAGTTTCACTCTTACAAAGTCAAAACAAATGCATGTGTAGAGTTAACTGGACGTAGGACTGGAGAACAATACGAAGAAGGGATGGGTACAAATCAAACTTTGAGCCTAATGTCCTTTTATTTCTCAAACCATTAACCAGACCACATTACAACCCTCGAAAGTCCTAATTGAGGCAGGGTTTATTCTGAAAGCATGCTACCAACAAGGTTGCGTAAATTGACTCCCATATATTTGCTAATATCGATTGCACAATATTCTTGCTGCATTTTTTCTACGCACTTCCTAAATCAGCACTTCGTTTGGACTAACGATCCATTCGTCACACTTTCACAGCATTCAAATAAATTGACTTTTTCAAAACTTACATGAACTTTACATTAACACTACCATTTGTGTATGAACAATTTAATTGCAATTCAGTGCTTGACATCAGTACAATCCCAACAAGGGGCAATCAAAAGAGAAGTCTGAACTTCATTAGTGCCAACATGAATCAAGACTACCTAAGCAGTCCAATCAGGGACAAACCATCTTCAACAGCCCAATCAGGGGCAATTTATTTCAAAATTAGCTTAATCAGGGGCAAGTCACCTTCAAAAGCTCAATCAGGGGCAGATCGTGCCCTGGCCATTGTCAAAGCTTCCCCATCCAATTTATTTCAAATACCTTACAGGCAGGGGCAAGCAGACAAGGAGCAAATCTTCCTCTCCCTTCTCCCCAGCTGAACAAGCAATTCTTGCCAAGCATTAGCAATCGTTTAAAGCAAATCAATCTTCACGTGCCAATTAAGTCGCTTCGCTCATCAGCAAGTGACCAAAACTTGGAGCTTTCAGATTCATCTTCGGATCATACTTCGTCAAAGATCGAGTGTCGGGGAATCAAGCCCTCCACCCACCCAAAGTCCAATCATTATTGGCAACTACCAGACCAAAAGTCCACCAAGCTGGCACCTTTCTTTTTTCAATCACTCATATGCATCATTATGCATCATATGCAGTCATACGCATCATTACATCAATCATTTGCAACATATGCATCATTTGCATACCTTAAGTAAATCAGCTTTCCATATTCCCAACATTTTCAGCTTACATCTCAGTGCATAAGCATTTGCATTGTATCTCCATCCCTATGGAATACCATTTCAAAACAATCGAGCATACATACATAATTCAGGATCCAGGATCAGTCCAAGTTTCCAGTCCTTTCCCCAGCGGAGGATCACATCAATCAGATTCCAGGCATCCTCTTGGCGGACTCAATAGCCATGTTTAAATTTCAGCCCATTTGCCTTATCATCCTCTGGTGATAAGAGATTTTATTTTCTGTTTATTGCCTTATCTCCCTCTGATGATAAGTGAGTTTATTTTTCTGTTTATTGCCTTATCATCCTCTGTTGATAAGTGAATTTGTTTTCAGTTTGTTGCCTTATCATCCTCTGTTGATAAGTGAGTTTGTTTTCAGTTTGTTGCCTTATCTTCCTCTGTTGATAAGTGAATTTATTTTCAGTTTTTTGCCTTATCATCCTCTGTTGATAAGTGAGTTTATTTTTCAGTTTATTGCCTTATCTTCCTCTGTTGATAAGTGAATTTATTTTTCTGTTTATTGCCTTATCATCCTCTGTTGATAAGTGAGTTTATTTTTCTGTCTATTGCCTTATCATCCTCTGTTGATAAGTGAGTTTATTTTCTGTTTGTTGCCTTATCTTCCTTTGTTGATAAGTGAGTTTGTTTTCAGTTTATTGCCTTATCATCCTCTGTTGATAAGTGAGTTTATTTTCCTGTTTATTGCCTTATCTTCCCCTGTTGATAAGTGAGTTTGTTTTCAGTTTGTTGCCTTATCTTCCTCTGTTGATAAGTGAGTTTATTTTTTCTGTCTATTGCCTTATCATCTTCTGGTGATAAGTGATTTTATTTTCAGTTTGTTGCCTTATCATCCTCTGTTGATAAGTGAGTTTGTTTTCAGTTTGTTGCCTTATCATCCTCTGTTGATAAGTGAATTTATTTTCTGTTTATTGCCTTATCTTCCTCTGTTGATAAGTGAGTTTATTTTTTCTGTCTATTGCCTTATCATCTTCTGGTGATAAGTGATTTTATTTTCAGTTTGTTGCCTTATCATCCTCTGTTGATAAGTGAGTTTGTTTTCAGTTTGTTGCCTTATCATCCTCTGTTGATAAGTGAATTTATTTTCTGTTTATTGCCTTATCTTCCTCTGTTGATAAGTGAGTTTGTTTTCAGTTTATTGCCTTATCATCCTCTGTTGATAAGTGAGTTTATTTTTCTGTTTATTGCCTTATCATCCTCTGGTGATAAGTGATTTATTTTGTTAATTTGTTTTTGCTGTGTCACTCATCTTTTCCAATTTATTTCATTTATTATTTTCGCAATTTCTTTTGCGGACAAATTTGGAGTCTGTTAATATCTAATTATCTTATACCTTGAAAGATTGAACGCGAGCCAGTTCATCTTACTTGGTCTAAGCCAATTCGATAGGGGCATCTGTCATACCCCAAATTTGTCCTACCCGCACCTTTTTATTTTACTGTCTAACCATCATTTCAAAAAAATCCAAAAATATACTTTATTCCATTTTATTTCTGTCTAATAGATATCTCAAAAAAATCTGTTTCCTTTTAAATCCATTTGGTCCATAAATCCATCCCGTTTTTTTTTCTTTTTTATACTTTTATTTTTAAGTCCATTTACAAAATATATAAAAAAAATATTTTGCTTATCTCATTATTATTATTACTCCATTTTTCACTATTATTATAATTATAATCACTATTTTCATTTTAATTTCCTATTTTATTATCACCATTTATTATTATTATTATTATTATTTTATTATTATTATTATTATTGTTGGTATTCTCTTATTTTTATTTATTATTCCATTATTCCTCTTTTATTGTTATTATTATTTTTTCAAAAAAAATCTTTTTACATTTAAAATCATCAATTCTTTTTATCATGTTTATCTCATTTCTTCATTACTATTATTTTTATTCCCACTTTATTAGTATAGTTATTTTTTTTTATTATCATTATTTCTACTTATTCTATTAAGTTCATTATTTCTACTTATTCTATTAAGTTCACCTTTTCACAGCATCACATAGACCCTATTTCCTTTTCATGGCCAGCTGTTCACAATCAGATACTCAAATGTACAATATTTTCACAATTTCATTCACAGCAACGTATTCCACAACAAACTCTCTCCTCCACTAACTATGCATCCACACCCTCACCAACAAATTTTTTTTTGTCAGCACACAAACAATTCACAATTTCATCCTTATCACAACAAACTTTTCTCCCAAGTCTCTCCCTTTTGCCCTCTTGCATCTCTATTTAATCACCTCTCAATCTCATTCTAAAAAAAAGCTTAAAAAGTCTGCCAAAACCCTGTACAAACCAAATAACCAAGTTTCTTTTTTTATTTACAGAAAAATACAGCAAAGAGAAAACTCAGGTTTTCAAACACAAACCAAAAAATCATGAACAAGCTTCGATTTGATTCAATATCTAAGACAAAACACCCAGCTTTTCAAACCCAGAACAGCCTTCATTAACCACCCTCCATATCTTCATCAATTGAATCTTCATCACCTCAAACCACACATACCTTCACACCATGACAAATCTAAAAAAAAAACAACAGAAATGAGATCGAAAATCCTTCACTCAGAATCTCGAAAAAAAACAGAAGAGCAGAGATGAGAGTGGTGAAAATCAAAACGAGCTTACCTTGAAAACCAGAACCATCATTTTTTTTTTTGTGAGAAAATCCGCGAGAAACCAACTTCAACCACACCATTAACCCGCGGCCAACCCTCTCAAACACCATTCCAATCTCCACCGCAACGGAACCATAAACGCAAGCCGGAAACCCGACCTTCACTCGAAACCCTTCTGTTCCGTCAAACGAAACCGCGAAGCACAACAACCATCCGTCGCGCCGTCATCACCCGTGTAGACTCAAACCAGATCCGCGAACGCTTTGCCGAAGACGACCGCCGATCGAAGCAACCCTCCGCCGTCCGAAATCCATCTTCGACGTCGCACAGACCCACCACCAGACGCCGCCGCGAGATCCACCGTAGGCCCAGACCCGCCGAACTTCAAAGCCGTGCGAGAAAACCAGTGGGAAATGAACGAAATGTTGAACCGCAGTTTAAGTTTGAGAGAAGGTGCTTTCTGCCTTTTGTGTTCTGAACCGTAAAAAGGCAGGGTAAGGTTTACTAGTTTCTTCTTTTTGTTTTTTCGTTTTTTTTAATCGCGTTTGTGAGGAGAAGGAGGAACGTGAGGTTCCTTTTCACTGATACTCATTTTGTGCTTTTTATGTTTTATATATTTTATATTTTATTTGTTTTTTTTCTGATCTAAAAATTATTTTTTATTTTCCTTTTTTATTAGTACTATTAATGACTGATTGAGCTTAGTGGTTGGACCACTGATCTGCTGATGTTACACCTCTATATCACATGTACACCAGCGCATATACACAGTCTCCAACCTTTAATCATTTTCTTGTTTTGTTTAAAAAAAAATTCCTTGAGTGTTTGGGCTATGCTTGGCTTATAAATTGTAGTAAACTGTAATACACACCAGAGGCAGCGATATGCCCTTTTCTCTTTTTGTTTTTAATTAAATCTTTGTCATTTTTATTTTATTTTGTTTCACCTTTAATGGTTTTGAAAAAGTATTTGTTTTTTTAAATTTGTTAATTCGTTTTTTATTAGGGCCAATGATATAGTAAAAGGCCGTTTTTCGCCCGATTACATTTAATCGGTGATGAGCGGTCAATATGAGGCCCTCCTTGTAATTAATTTTTCATTATTTCATTATTTCGATAAATAAACATCAATGTAATTTATTTCATATTCTTAAATTATTTATTTCATTCAATTATTTAATTCATTATTCATTATTTTATTTTTAAATTCTAGCAAATTCATTTATTTATTCACTTATTTTCGCATTAGAAAAAAATTACGATTCGACTCCTCATAGAACGATTTCATTAAATCGACTCTAAGGCAGTAAACGAACCAAATTTTGTCGCGTCCCAAAAAGGTCCAACGCCTTCGAATAGTTGCGCTCGAAAAAGGTCCAACGCCTTCAAATAGTTGCGTCCCGATTAAACAGGCTGAACGCCTTCGAATAGTTCAAACACACTGCACACACGTTTTCTCTTGGGCTAATTACAACGAGACCATTTATTTCTCGCAATCCCTTGTATTTATTTTGTACCCCTCTCCCGTTACTTTGTACGCATTTTATTTTCCGCATCTCATTTTATTTCTGAATCCTTGGTCCAACGCCAAGCGATTGCACTTGCACACTCGCACTTTATTATTCAGTTATCGTTTCGTTTAGGATCCACCTTACCTTGCGAGCCGAGCGCTTCGTGCCTCGCTAACAAAACCACAAAAATAACCTCCATTTGCATTTACCCTCTAAACCTCAAAAAACCAAAATGTTTCGATTAGATCCAAACCCTTGATCCAACGTCAAGCGGCTTTAGGAAATAAAAACACTTTAATAAATACGAGAAGATTTGTACGCCACGAGCCTTAAGCGGTAGAAAGGGGGATAACGAGCTTTCGTTACTCGCTCCGATTATTTCGACGCAGGACACCCGTCTTGTTGGGCGAGATAAACTATCCATAGTCTTTAGTGCATTTCAACTCCTAAACCCTTTCATCGACGAAAGGTAATAAAATCAACAACCATTACCCTTAGTAGGCCGAACTACGAGGCTCTGACTTTCCCATTGCACACGGGAGTACGTAGGCACGAGGATCTCCATCCTTGCCGAGCACCTAGGTCCAATCTAACTTATAATTCAACTCGTTTCCCTCTAGCAAGCAATTCGTTTAAGCATAGACATCCTTTCGCGCGCGTTAACTTAGATGGTTCCCATCGAGTACGATGGATGTAGGGGGTGCTAATACCTTCCCCCTGCATAACCGACTCCCGAACCCAGGCAATGGTTCCGTTGACCTTTGTCCTCGTCCTTCTCTTCCCGGGTTATATCTATATCTTCCCTTTCCCTCTTCGGGAATAAATAGAATTAGGTGGCGACTCTTCAGTCCGTCCGGCGCGTGACTCCGTCCATTCGGATCGCGTAAGGTCGTATTTTTCGGGGTACGACAATTTGGACTTAGATTCTTAGGACACCTTGTTTGCCTTGATCTTCGAAAAGTTGGATTTAGCCTTTATTTGGCCATTTGCTAGCTTATAAGGATGAAACTCTTATGCTCATAATTTGGAATGTCATCAAGTTTGGTTAGATCTTTATTCCCTTATCTCTTTATTTTCTTTTTTAGGATAGTCCCTTCATCTCCTCCCATTCTTCAATTTTCAAAACCTTCTCCCTTTTTCAAAGGATTCCTTCTCTTTAAATCATCACCTCTTTAATAATAAAAAAAAACCTTGACTTTTGTCAAGTGGCTTTTACCTCTTTCTTTTCTCTTGAAAAATCAATGAATCTAATCATGTTGACCTTAATTCAAAAAATAAAAAGAACCAAACCCATTCAATTTGTTTTGTGCCTTTGTGCATTTTTTTTGTTTATTTTCTTTTAAAGAGTGTCGATTATGAGTCATTATTCTTTAGTCGGGTGCAAGTCTCTCAATCTCCATGGTTGTAGTTTGATGTAATTGAGTCTCTTGTCATTTGTGGGGGTTTAGTGGTATACTCGTCGATTTTATCCGAGTTGGCGCCCTCCCCATAATGATGTATGAGTTCATGCCTTCATTCTCATGGTAGATTTGTTTGGCTATCCACTTAAAGATGACAAATTCTCTTCATTTAATAAAATGACTCATAACCCACCTTTTTCACTATTTGTACCACGAACTACGAGGTTTTGATCTCGCATTTCACTTTGTGGGTACGTAGGCATGAGACAATCGTCTCTTCAAACACAAAAAATATAAAAAATAATTCTTTTCTCATCCCTCCATTCACATTTTACAAACCATTTTCAAACCAAAAGCAATAAATTTTTCAAAGGGCTCCCGTGGAGTACCACAGACATATTGGGTGCGTAAAACCTTCTCATTGTGTAACCTATCCCCTTACATGTTTCTCTGATGTGTTTCTTTAGCTTTCTTGTTTTTAGATTCATTAGGATTTATTCGCTCTTTTTTCCTTTTCCTCTGGGAATAAAATAAAAGCGCGGTGGCGACTCTGTTTACTTTGAGTTAAGTTAACTAATAGCTTACACTTATGTTTTTACCGCTACAACGTCTCATTAGTTTTGATTAGTTTCGGAGATGTATCTTCGAAAATATACTGTAGTTTTATTTTCAGAACAAAATCAGAGACAGAATCACCACAATATGAACTTTCCAAACATAAAATAAGCATTCATATCATAAAATGAGTATTACAATGATGATTTAAACATAAAACTAAATACTACATTTCAATATACCAGTGGACACTTTCACATCTCCAGGATATGTTCCACCGATCTTCGTAGTGTTGCTTCTAACTCGAGCAGAACTTTCTATTCGAAACCGAAAAACATTCGCCGTATCGACATAACACCCTCTCGAGTCTTGAGCTCAAATCTGTTGAACACGACGTTCCATTCGTTGTCAACAGAAGATGAACAGTACTCGAGCTTCACGACCCTTCGTTTGTCTCCGTAAGGTATGAGATATTGGATTTTGTCTAGGATGTCTTCGAGGGAGGTAAGATCGGTGAGTTTGAACATCCTCTCAGGTGTTTTGCCGTCAAAGTAGAAGACACTTGTGACATACCAACAAATGTTTACTTCACACAATTGAGACATTTTGAGTTTGTGTCAAACATAACACATGAAGTCCCAAATTTATAGAAGACCTAATTCAATGTGGACCACTCATTGACTGTCAATATTCTTCCAGATATATATCTTCGGAACGACATCATATGCATCTCCAGAACTTTCCTTGGACCATGAAAAAATAACGCAAATAATAGAACCTTCCGGAGATGTATCTTCGGAACTTTTCCTGATACATTTTCAAAGCAGAATCATATAACAAACAGTGTACAAATAAACAAATTTGAGTCTAAAAGTGCATAAACACCAAATATGAATAAAAAGTGAATATGTAACACTTCATTTATAAATTGAGGTAAAATAACATACAATTATTCGTCTGATTACACAAGAAATCAAAATGAATTGAAACATGTGTCGCCGACTAAATCTATAGGTGGTACTTCCTTGGACTTTTGTACATTTGTTTCCTTTTGAAAATGTTGTTCAATCTTTGAAATTCTTGCATCATTTTCATAAAATGATTCGGCCACGTCTAGGCATTTGCGTTTGAATGAGTCATCCATTCTGATGATTTAAGTGGTATGAGACATCCCGGTTTCAAGTATACTTGAACAAAATGATTTGATTTTGAAATCCATCCGATATACATTATGTGATCATTTGAATTTTGGGGTGGTGCGGTGCGGAGTGGAAAAAAGGTTTATGAAAACCTGTAGCGCGTCAGGTCAATGCACACTCTATCATATGCACAAGAAATAAGGCGACTCATATTAGGAAAGTCATTCATTTTGACTCCGGTCTCGGGCCGCAAAAAAGGAACATGAGACTTATAAACCGCGTCAAATTTTTCTTTACTTTTTTTACAGCCGCGTGTATGATTCTTATGCGTCTTTAGCTCTTGGATAAGTTGATGATGGACAAGTGCATGAGTATCTTCTCCTTTATCAAGCAAAGCCAAAACGAATCGGTAACCACAATTATCGTCCCCCTCAATGTTGACGATACGGTCGATATATTTGTGCATAAAAACTGACATCTAGTAGATGAATGTAATTTTTTATGGAAGCGGCGTTGAAGGTGATTTTCTAATGCGGGATCCTTTCACAACACTTTTTTTTATTAATGTGAGCAATGTAGATTAAAATGAACAATCTTTAACTGAAATTCAATCTTTTTTTTGCTCCATGTGATATGTTGAACAAAAAAGATGGAGATTTGAGTGAAAATGGGATTGAGAATGTAGGGTTTTTAGGGGATAAGGTTTGAGTTGAAAACAAGTATGACAACAATGGGGGAGTGATCATGCAGCTGGAAAATATATCATAAACTTTTGGAGATATATCTCCAGAATAATCTGACATGCAAAGGTGATAGAAAAATTTAAACTTCCGTCCAGATGTTCCGAAAATGCATATCCGAAAAAGACCTCGAACTAACTAATCAAAACCAAATGAATGGGGCGCCATCCACTATGTAACACCTTAGTTCCCTGTGTAAAATAATACAATTATCAAAGTAAAATTTATAGAAAAATTCAACACTTAGGATGTTACTTCCAACAATACATATGCTCATGCATACGACATGTAACACATACTTATTAATTATTAACGAAAATACGAAATCTTTATTAAAAATTCATCTCCATAA
Organism: Lathyrus aphaca; assembly: GCA_963966055.1. Lineage (NCBI taxonomy): Eukaryota > Viridiplantae > Streptophyta > Magnoliopsida > Fabales > Fabaceae > Lathyrus > Lathyrus aphaca. Next base: position 93,884,906 of record OZ014520.1, read on the forward strand.
ATAGCGGAAAACTTATTCAAATCAACACTCAAAACATAATATGTTTAAACCACATCATCTTCATCAAGTAAAATAAAATTAATAACGGTAACAGAAAATAAAACATAAAGCGTTCCATAATCCCCATTGTTATATATCAGAGCAAACGCCAACTCAAAACCTAAAGTGAAGGACTTCATCTTCACTAACCGAAACTCCACACTATCCTTGATTATCTACATAATACTGTATAAAGCATCATTCCAACAAAAGGGTGAGATTCTCAAATCAACAAAAGAAATGCATAATATACATATAAAAGTATACAATCATTATACAATTCACCCTATCATCAAATCAACTCATACAATTTCCAACACAAGCAAATAACCATATTATTCACAACACAACACAAATACAATGCAATGTAATGAGACTCACAACTCGACTCAATGCATGTGGTACCAATTCAATCCCTTTTTCATGATCATATTCCCGTCAGAATTTCCATATAAGCCGCTCACACCTCACATGGGCACACGACATCCGTGATCGCTCACACTCCATATGAGCACACCATCACCCGTAACTGCTCACACCCCACATAGGTACATGATTACCTCAACAACAAAAACAATAACTTGATTCCATTTCAAAGAATCTGGATAAGGAGATCACACCCTACATGGACACACAACTTATCCACAACTTATGCAACATGGCATACACTTCAACGACCACATATAACAACGACAACATGTATATGACTTTCATCACAGTCAATGCATCTTAAACCAAAATACAACATCTAAGGAAAGGACAATGAATCAGGAAAAGAAAGAAAAAAGTTAAATATTGTTCCTGCTCACCTGGTGCTCGCCCGACGAAATGGACCTTTCGCCCTGTGAAGCAGAAGCGAGTCACCCTAAATACAATTCCAGTAGCACCTATTTTCCACCATTTGCTCGCCTCTCAATTCACCCGACGAGGCATAAGAAAATTCTCAATTCGCCCGACGAGACACACCTTTCGCCCGACGAAAGTGTACGCACAACAACTATGTGGTTATCATACAACATCAACACAAAACAATTAGGACCTCCTATAATATCAAACCCACAATCCCAACGATCAAGTTTTGCCCAATTTACATGTTATCCCGAACACCGACATACGACTTCAATATTTCACCAAAACAACCAAACAATTTGAGAGATACATGGAGATGAACCTAATAATATACCCACCATCATACATATATTATTCATCCTTTAAGTGATTAATGAACCCCCACCATTATCTTGGTGATGATTCTTTGAAGCTCTCTAAGCCCTAGCTCTGCCTTTCCCTATTACGCCTCTCTTTCTCCCAAAAATGCGATCGTTCACAAATGATTCCTCCTTTCTAATTTTCTCCTCTTTCCACTATAATCCTTAGACCCCTATTATACTTTTCCTTTCTTTTCCTCACTAAACCTCATGAATGGGCCACTTTGCCCTTACTACCTCTTTACTCATAATATCCAATTTTTAATAAGTAAAATAATTAAAACTAATTATTTAAATCTAAATAATTTCAACTAAATTATTTAAATACAATAATTATCTAATTACTATTACTAATATAATTTAATTAGTACTACTCTTTGCAACACCAAGTTCTATCTAATTTGTCACACACCCCAAACACCTTAATCTCTATAATTCTAAGGTCACTACCCCATACTAAAGGCAATCCAAAGACACCCAAAACACATATAATCACATACACACAACATCATATACTTTTAATTACGAAAATAATTAAAATAAATCGGGGCGTTGCAACAAGCATGGTTCTTAAACCATATTTCACTCCACATGTTTTCCAATGCATCCTTGTAGGTCCTTGTTTTTTTTTTAATTTTTCAATCCTTCAACCACATTCAAATCATAACACCCAAGGTAGGCATAATCGTACATCTTGATATGGTACAATATATCTACTAATGTTATCATTAGTAAAATGATAATTAGATACATGTGTAATCATTCACTCATTACTACTAGTATCCATATCAGGAACCTCCACCTCAACTTGAGTCTTCTCCACCATAGTTTCTAAAACATTCATTTCCCTGTCTTTACTCTTATTCCCCTAATGAGACTCACTAAAACAAATACATATTCAAATTATGAAATTTTATGAACCATATTCCACTTCCCATAACTCATACTCCTTCACGCCTTTTGGATAATAATTGAAGAAGTAATTCACTTCCTTATCATCAAGTTTGATTAGCTTAATTTACGCAATAGGAAAAGGATTAAGGGTCTTCAAACAAAGTAGTGTGAAATTTTCCTAATCAAAACCTCCATAAGTGTATGGAAGTTTATTCCTGTAAATGAACATTTGTCGACCAGATAAGTTACTTTGGCATCATCCTTAACCATGAAACTCAATGCCAACTCAACAGTCAAATGTGTTTTTATTGCTAGTTTCTTTCAAAAGACCCTAAAGTCCTCTGAAACAACCTACAAGCATCTACCATGCCTTTTTCTATTAAAAAAACAAACAAAGCAAAGAGAAATTTTGATTGCAACTCAACAACTCTTTCACAACACTACCCTTCTTTTCTGATGTGGAATATCAGACAAAACTACAACCACAGAGCATACTAAGATTTTCCTCAAATCCAAAAGCTTATTTTTGTCATGAAAGTCTTCATTGGATGATGATGAATGATCAACAACATTAGAACCTTCTCAAATATATAAGACACATAGTTTATACTTTTTACCATGATCAATCAGTTATGCAAAATCTTCAACATCCCATGATCAACTCTAATGTAATAACTTAGATCATCAAACATGTTTGGACTAAGATAATTTATTTGGGCTGAAATAAGGACATTCCATGATAAATATCCCATGGCAGAAACAAACTAGGTGTTGGGTGAGCGCCCGAAATGGACTTAGAACGCCCAAAAATGAGCTTAGCTGTCTGAAATGAGCTAGTTGCTCGTAATGGACCTAGGGCCCCGAATTAAAATGGTCGCTTGGAGTGTAGGTTTGAATCTGACATCTATGATTTGTCCCACTCTCCAGACGTGGTTCATGAGGTATCTAAGAGATATCACTCAATGAGAGAAACCATTTTATCTATGATTCAAGGTAGAGTCAGTCTTCTCAATCCCACGTTTCTGTTGAGAAACTAGGGAAAACACTTTCTAGTCAAGCCTATGGAATCTCAACAAAATATAGGGAAAACCATTTTTTACACATTGCACTTTTTTTCTTTCTCCCCTATTTAATTCAGTGGCAATAAGTTTTATCGACAAAGTTTCTTAATGAGGTTGTTGTTCTTTATCATTCAGTTTCGGCTTATTCCATCAAATTGTACTTTTTATTTTTATTATTTAATGAATACTGAAATTGTGAAATTAGATAATAAGTTTGAGTTCTCAACTTAGTTGAGATGTCAACTCTTATCTTTTCTAACTTTTTCTCCTCTTTTGTTAATAAAAAAATGAGAAAATGGGTGATGCGGAAATCCCCCAACACCTATGGAGAATTTCAATCAATCTTGATGAACAAGATTATTGCACAGTGGAAATTATAAAAAAAAACGAGAAGAGAAAGAGTTAGTGTTTAAGGAAGAAGAAGAAGAATTTCCTGCAGAGACCTTTCTGCCCATAAACTGCAGAAACTTTTCTTATTTACTCTGCAATTGCAGAATTCTGTGAATACAATGTATTGAAATGGTTACAAAATAATGTTTACTCCCTATTTATAGATTTAGGTAAGCTTGCTCCCCAAGCTAAAATCCCAAAACTATAAAATCCAAAAATATATATTTTGGAACTAAATAAAATCTATCTATTTTAGATCTAAATCAAATCTATCTATTTTAGATTTAAATCAAATCTGACACAAGGAATTACACTTTCAACACACCACTTAATTCATTGTATCTAAGATATCTACATTCATCATATACCTTAGCTTCTTGAATACTTCGACCTGCACTCCCTTTGTCATGATATATGCAATCTGATTCTCAGTTCTGCAGGGTTCCAAGTTCAGCTTCCCATCTGTTACCTGCTCTCGAAGATAATAGAAAATCATTTCGATGTGTTTGCTTCTACCATCCGATATCAGAATCTTTGCCAGATTGATGGATGACATGTTGTCAATCTTCATGGTAATTTTTTCATGACTTTGTTGTAATCTCTTTGACCAAATTCACCATCCATGTTGCTTGATATGCACAAAGAGAAGCAGTCATGTACTCTGCTATGTATGATGACAATGCCGCTACTGGCTCCTTTCTCGAACTTCAAGCAACTGGTGCACCACCTAACATAAACACATATCTAACTATGAATTTTTTATCTTCAGCATCACTACACCAACTTGAGTCAGTGTATCCCATTATCTTGCATTATTTTACTTCATTAATTGTAGGAAACAAAATTCCATAGTTGAGGGTTCCTTTCAGATACCTTAGTATCCTTTTCGCAACTTCTAGGTGTGATACCTCTGGCCTTTGCATGAATCTACTCATCATACCAACATTGTATTCTAAGTCATGCCTTGTGTGACAAAGGTATCGAAGTGACCCAATAATTCTTCTATATTGGGTTGGGTTGATATCATTTTCATATGAATCTTCCAACAATTGCAATTTGGGCTCAGCTGGAGTCGAAGTTGGGTTACAATCTTGCATCTCAAATCTCTTCAGTATTTTGTCTGCAAATCTTATTTGATGCATCATCAAACCCCTACCACTCTTGTAGAATTCAATACCAAGGAAATATGAGATATTTCCCTAGTCTGACATTTCAAACTCCTCACTCAGGTCATGTTTGCAATCTTCGATCTGATTCTTGCAACTTTCTGTTATCAACAAATCATCAACATAGAGACATATTATAAGCAATTCGGAATTTCTTCTTCTTACATATACTTCATGCTCAGTTTTCCACTTCACAAATTCCTTCTCCCTAAAAAATCCATTTATCTTCTTGTTCTAATCTCTTGGAGCTTGCTTAAGTCCATACAGGGCTTTGTGCAACCTGTACACCTTTCTTTATTCGCCTTGTTTCACAAACCCAACTGGTTGTGCAACATAAACTTCTCCCTCTAAGGGGCCATTGAGGAATGCACACTTTACATCCATATGATATGTGTGCCAATTATTCATGTTCTCTAGACTAACAACCAACCTGATTGTTTAGATCCTAGAAACCGATGTAAAAACTTCGTTGAATTCAATTCCTTCCTTTTGAAGAAATCCTTTCGCCACAAGTCTTGCCTTATGTCGAGTCACTTCCCCTTTGGGATTCAGCTTCACCTTATATACCCACTTCACATTAATTTCCTTCTTGCCTTGAGGAAATTAGACAAGTGACCAAGTGTTGTTGACTTCGATTGACTTCATCTCCTCATTCATTGCTTTCACCTACTTTGAATCTTTTAATGTCTCAGCTGCATTGACAACCTCGACATATGCATAGAAAGCATAATGTACCAGCTCACCTTCTTCATCAACCTCATCAGCTAATGTAATCACACATTCTTGCAACCTTGCAGGCATGGGTCTTGTTCGTTGAGGTTTGCTTAGGCATGCTTCACCTCTAACTTCTTCTTGTTGAACATCTCTTTCGACTTCACTAGCTGATTCTTTACATAATATTCCAACTGAATCTTTCTTGACATTTTCAGTTCAATCCCACTATTTAAGCTCATCTATGATCACATCCTTGTTGATCACGACTTGCATGTTCACTGGGCCGAACAACATGTAACCTCCAGTCGAATGATATCCTATCAAAATCATTTTACTAGACTTGTCATCAAGTTTGCTTCTCAACTGATATGGCACATGTCTATGTGTTATAAATCAAAATACCTTCAGATGACTCAAGCTAGGCTTGACACTAGACCAACATTCTTCTGGCGTAATTCCTTCCAACTTCTTCGTCAGACATCTGTTCAAAATATATGTTGCAGTCAACATAACTTCTCCCCATAATTATTTGGGTAGATGCTTGCCTTTCGACACACTTCTTATCATTTCATGATGGTTCGATTCTTCCTTTCTGGAATTACATTTTGTTGTGGAGTGTAGGATGGCACCACCTCATGCACAATCCCTTCTTTCACACACAATGCAATGAAATATTTTGACACATACTCTCCACCACCATCAGTCCTCAAAATCTTGAGCTTTCGACCACTTTGTCTTTTGAACAAAGATTTAAACTTTGCAAATACCTCAATAACTTCGTTTTTCTTCTTAATCAGGTAATTCCACAATTTTAGACTGAAATCATCTATGAACATGACAAAGTACTTGTTACCTCCAATCGAATCCACCTGGATAGGACCATATACATTAGAGTATATGACTTCAAGAATTGCCTTCGACCTGCTTTTTGCATCCTTGTTGAAGTTATTCTTGTGTAGTTTCGCCTTAACATATTCTTCACACACTTCATTTGGGATGTCAATTTTTGGCAATCCTTAATCCATATTTCTTATCTTCAAATCTATGTTGTCTTTGAAATTGAGATGACCAAGTCTATAGTGCCACATTCATTCATCTCTGCTAGTTGCAATTACAAGGCACTTATGCTTCATCACATTAAGTTCTATCTTGAAGGTTCTATTCTGAGACATTGGTGCCTTTAAGATCAACTTTCCACTTGCGTCAATAACTCTCATCATCTTGTCTTCGAACGTCACCTTGTAATTCTTTTTGACCAATGGTCCTATACTGAGCAAATTTCTCTTCATTCCTGGTATGTACAACACATTGGAAATTACTGACCTCTTGCCATCTTTCCTCATAATCATAACGTCATCAATACCTTCACCTGCTAGAGTATTGTCATTTGCAAATTTCACCATGTTCTTCATCGAGGGCTTCGTGTTGATAAACCAATATTTCCTACCAGTCATTTGTGATAAGCATCCTAAGTCCAAGTACCATTGATCTTGGAATTTCTCCTCATCTCTTATTGTGACCATCAACAACATCTTTTCTTCTTCATGTTTAGCCATTTTTGTATCAACTTCTTGATTCTTCTGCTTTTTAGGACAATCACTAAAATAGTGATCATACTTTTGACAATTGTAACATTGAATGTGACTTTTGTATGGATTTCGACCACCACCTCTTTCTCTACCTGCAACACCACCTCTTTGGTTGCCTTAGTTCTAGGGTTTTCTTTGATTCGACCAACCTCTTTCCTGATGATTTCGACCAGTCTAATTGTTGTATCGACCTCTGCCTTTATTGTCGAACAACTTTCCTTTGCCTTTTTTATCTCTTGTTGATTGAGCTTGCAGAGCCGCATCACTCTTCGACTTGCCTACTGCTCTTTCAGCCATTCTTTGTTCTTGAGATTCAAGCGTCCCTTGAAGATCTTCTTTAGTCACCCTCAACAAATCTTTTGACTCTTCTATGGCAACTACCACGTGGTCGAACTTTGGAGCCAAAGATCTCAAAATCTTTGAGACAATTGCTTTTGTAAGCAACGATTATCCACATACTTTGATTTGACTCACACATTTCGTAACTCTTGTGAAGAAATCTGTTATGCTTTCATTGTCTTCCATCTGAAGCAATTCATAAGCCCTTTTGTGAGTTTATAACCTCACATTTTTCACCTTTTCTGCGCCTCCAAACGAATTCTCCAGAATTTCTCATGCATCCTTTGTTGATTCTGCATCATTAACCTTCTCAAAGTTATCTGGACCAACACATTGATGGATTATAAAGAGAGCTTTATAGTTTTTCTTCTTCAATTCTTTGTTACACCTTCCTTCACAATATCCCATTAATCTTGATAACAAAAAACAACTTTAATCTGCTTGCACCAATTCTCATAATTATCTTTCTTGAGAATTGGAAGGTTTGCCAAAAAATACCTGTTTGGATGATTCATCGCCATCATGATTCTTGCCTTTGAATCGCTCAAACTAGAGCTCTATATACCAGATGTTGGAAAACCCCCAAAACCTATGGAGAATTTCAATCAATCTTGATGAACAAGATTGTTGCACAACGGAAATTTAAAAAAATTGAGAAGAGAAAGAGTTAGGGTTTAAGGATGAAGAAAAATTTTCTACGGAGACCTCTTTGCCCATAAACTGTAGAAACTTTTCTTATTCACTTTGCAACTGCAGAATTCCGTGAATACAATGTGTTGGAATGATTACAAAATAAAGTTTATTCCTTATTTATAGATTTAGGTTAGCTTGCTACCGAAGCTAAAAACCCAAAACTATAAAAGCCCAAAATACTCATTTTGGAACTAAATCAAATCTATCTATTTAGATATAAATCAAATCTATTTATTTTAGATTTAAATCAAATCTGACACAAAGAATTACACTTAAAACATAAATTTTCTTACATGATCAGTACATCTCGTTTAACCTCGTAAAAAATACTTAACAAATATCAGTACATCTCGTTTAACCTCGGGAAAAATACTTAGCAAATGAATTATTTATTTTGAGTTATTGGGGAGTGACTATTATTTCATAAACTATTAATTCTAGAGGATGAAGAGATGATATTTGAATCTTTTTACAAATGATTATTGAGAAGTTGATCCAACTCTAAGATTATTCTTAATTTATAGAATATGTATCTTATCCATATAAATCTATCCTCGTACAATTGAGAAAAAAATTATAGTGCAAGTAAGGTACTAACTAGGCCAATTACTTGTGTTACATTCTGTTGAGAGTATCAATTTAATTTTTTAGTTAATATTCAGCTACAAAAGGCATACGTAAAGAATTCCATAGCATTTAGATAGCAATTTAATTTTTATGTCTTAATTAAGCCAAAGATTAAGGAAACTAATTAACCACTTCAAAACAAAGAACCCTTACAAGAAGAAGAAACAAAGGATTTTGAGGCCAATCAAGTGTTTTCTCCATTCATGATTAATTAATGGTATGTTTTCTTTATTATCATTTTTGAAATAGTTGTATATATTTTGTTTATGTTATAGATTAGTTATATATACATAAATAATTCTACTTACTAGAAAAATAAAATAATAATCAAAATCAACTCAGTTTTCTTTATTGAGGCATGAAATTCTCAATTAACATAAAAAAAAAACTATTGACTATTATTTTTTTATTTTTTCATGATATTGTATTCTTTAATTTGTGTCTATGAATGAAGTGTCAATATAAAGTTACTATTAATGAGAACTATTTGATAAAAAGTGTATTATTTCTGAGTTGGAGTAATTAAGTGTTTATTGGATTTAATATAAATATTTAAATAAGTTAGATATACTTGCATGGCTAATGATATTGATTCTTATCAAATGAAAAGAAATTAATAGGAAATAATTTATTAATAAGGAGATGAAAACTATGATATTGATTCTTATCAAATGAAAAGAAATTAATAGGAAATAATTTATTAATAAGGAGATGAAAACTATCAAATTATAAAATGAGGATATTGATTAGTATAAGAAATGATAAACAGACCACAACGATAAAAAAAAAATATAACAAAAAATAACAAAATAACTAAAAACTCATATGCATCTATAATACATAAAGGGAACTTATTTTTCTATCATTTTTACTCAATAACAATATATAAAAGGAATATTTTATTTTGGTGTAATTTATCTTTCTATCCGGAAATATTTTATTTTGGTGTAATTTATTTTCTATCATTTTTACTCTAACAATATATAAAGAGAATATTTTATTTTTGTGTAATTTATTTTTCTATCATTTTTACTCTTAAAGTATAAATAATACTTTTTTTAATATTAATTGTAAATAGAAATTACATTGGAAGTTAGTATTAGAATGTTAATAGAAATTATTGTGTAAATGGAGGGTGCTCGAGTCTTAAGGGTTTGCTCCCCTTGAGGTTCTAAGTTCGAATGAGTCTAGGACCAATTCTCGGAGGCTATGTCGGGCGAAAATTCTCGGGTGAATTAGTCGGTACGGAAGGAAGGATACCATTTTATAAAAAATAAAAAAAGTAAGAACAAAATTGATAAGGAAATAGATTACACCAAAACTAAGTTTTATATCTATATATATTACTGTATTTTATAAAAATTATAATTAAATAAAAAATATCATTTACATTTTTATTGATTTACATTAAAAAAAAACCCGACACACATGCAATTTTTTTTAATCAAAACGGAAAGGACCCATGAATTAAAAGAAAAATAGGTACACAAATGAGGGGGACTCAAGCCAAAACCTCAAACCTAACAATAGCGATAACAAGGAAGGCCTTGTTTGTTCCTAATAAAATCTGAAACTACATTAGGATGAATACAATTCCACCACGTATAGTTAGTAACTATCATGCCTAGAATAGCCAATTTATCTGCACAATGATTTTCTTCTCTATAAATGTGAGTTGCCAAAAAAATAATGTTACTCATGACTTGCATACAGTTGTCTCATCTATTCCTTAATTTCCAAGGCACGATAGAAGGTTTACTGAAAGCGAGCACCACAAGCATGGAGTCCGTCTCCAACCATAACTTATTCCAATCTTGAGTTGAAGCATACTTCAAGGCGAAGATTGCACCATCAATTTTGCATAAAGACCACTTTCCAAACCTAGATTACACACAAAGTTACCCAAATGATTACCACCATGATCACAAAAAATGCCACCACAAGGCGCTAAAACCGAGGTTTCACAAGAGACACCATCAGTATTGACTTTCACCCAATCAAAAGAGGGAGGACACCACAAAATCTCTTTACAAAGCTTCGACTTTTGAGGGTGAACGGTAACTGAGAAATTCTTCAAAATAACAAAATCTCAAATATCGTTGTTAGAACATTTACGATAGGAGCTCCTAGCTTGAGCTGCTTGAGAAATTATTTCTGAGCATAAAGATTTCCAAGATTTGGAAGTATCCTGAAAACGGGCTGCGTTCCTAGCAAACCAAATGGCTGAAATAGTATTAGTAACCACTTCGAGAATGACAACTTTACATTGTTGAGAGTGCATACTGTCAAGAATATCAATACAATCCTTAAAGGAGTTAAAGGAAGAATCCAGCAAATCACTGAGCCGGGACCATAAGTTTTTAGAAAACATGCAATCAAAAAACAAATGATGCAGAGACTCTGAATTGCTCTGACAGAGACTACACATATAAAGGAACCACATCCCTCTTAAAACCAACAAATCGTCCGTAGGAAGCTTGAAACGAATCAACATCCATAACAACAAGGATTTTGAAGGCGGAACCGACACATCCCAAATTAACGATCCCCAAGGAGAAGTTTGTTGTCCGCAACAGGGATATCTGTAGGCCTCCTTAACCGTAATACATCCGTTTTCCGAATTAAGCCAAACCCTCATATCCATACGCGAGGGGTTGGCCACCACACCCAACACCATCTGTTGTAAACCCGGACAAAGGTCAAATAAAACCTGCGGAATTGAAACCGAACAACCTTGAATAACAGAATTCAGATTCACCTTAAGATGACAATGCTGATCAGGAGGAACATTTAGCAATTCCACAATACGACTGCCACGCCAATTATCCATCCAAAAATTAATGCCTTCACCATTGCCAACCAACTAAGCCGTATGAAGCACAACATCAGCAAAACAACCTCCACAACCTGTCCAAATAGGAGGAAAAAAATATGGTAATTGATTTTTCTACCATTTTTAAAGACCCTCGCACGAAGAACCTTAGCCCAATCATTCTCCGAAGCGACAATATTCCAGCATTGAGTAAGATTGGTTGCATCATTGATACGCCTGATAGATCTCAACCCTAAATCGCCATCATTGAAACTTTTGCAACAATGCTTCCTAGCCACTGTAACCAACTTGCGATGATTAATGTTATTACTCCAAATAAAATTCCGACACCAACTCTCAACATCCTTGATAAGGCTGACCGGCCACGAATAAACCTTAAGTGAATGCATCATCATGCCATGAATAACTGACTGAACCAATTGGATTCTTCCAGCAATAGTAAGGAGGGAAGCTTTCCACGTCGAAAGCCTGATCTTAATCTTGTCGACAATAGGTTGAAAATAGGAACGCTTGGGCCTACCCATAAAGATCGGAACCCCAAGGTATGTGAAAGGCAAGAGACCTTTGGTGAAATCCAATATGTTGGCAAAGAGACTAAGCCTAGCATCAAACATGAAGCCACAATAGAGAATAGATTTGGCCGGGTTGCAGAACTGACCCGAGCAATCTGCATAAGATTTGAAGAGGCCATCAATAACATTAATGAAGAAAGACTACATTTGACAAAGATCATGATGTTGTTGGCAAAAAGAGTGTGCAACGAAAACAACATATTCCTAGAAACTTGAATGAGTTTAATTTTATTATTAGAAACCAAAATAGACAAACCCCTACTGAGCACCTCCTCGGCAATGCAAAATAAGAGCGGAGATAACGGGTCACCTTAACGCACACCCATCTGACAATTAAAGAAACCCTGAAGCCTACCATTAATGGAGATGGAGACGCTAGCCGACTGAAGGATACAGCGAATCCAATTACATATCATTAAAGTTAAAAGTTTTCAAAACTTTCAATAAAAAATCTAATTTCAAAGTATCGAAAGTCTTCGCAATGTCAACTTTCATTATTAAGTTCCCTCCAAAAGATTTTTTATGAATCAAATTAGCCTCCTATACTCCCTTTGATACTCTACTCAAATTAGCCTCTTATACTCCCTTTGATACTCTACTTTGAATAAAACCCCATGCGATTTGTATAGAGGCTCTTAAGAAAAAAACAGTCAAAAAGGTAAAAACTTTTTGTATAAAATTAAAGTTGGATCCCAAACAACCAAAATGTTTGAGTAAATAAAGTAATAAAATGTTTTTAAATGTCTCAACATACATCTTCAAATATATTATATATTCAGTGGACCCAAATGTATTTCATTTCCCTTTTGAAGTTCCTCTAGAATGAAGTTTATGCTACCTGCCTAAAAAAGAACTCATGCTACCATGTTTGGAAATTTTTATTGACACAATGTCTACCACTATACTATATCTTTATTTATTAAAAAAATTAAATAACTAACTAATTTGAACACTATATAAATAAGATATATTAATTATTCGATAAATTTAATAAATAAAAATTTTAATATTATTTTATAAATAATTTTGTTCTCCTGTATTTTTGGAGGAAGACTTTTTATTTCCTGCATAAATATCTTAGCAATTGTTGTGTCTAGGTATTTTAATTATCATTTTTCTATGTAAAGATTTAAATTAAATATAATTATATTTTTGGTCAAGCTAGTTATCAGACTGCATAAAAACAAGTCATATACAAAATACAAATACAACAAAATTTTTGGTGACATATGGAGGATTAGTCTTGTTATTTATATTTATAAAGTCAAAGTATACTGTCTAAATAGTGACCAAACTTTTCAAACTGTTTCATTGATTTTATTTTTTGGTCATTGGTTCATGGCAGAAAATTAAGCTTTTGCTTGCGTATGTGTTTTCAGACTAACTTGTTTTCAAAACCTACAATTATCTCAATTGAAAATATATAAAAAAAATTTAAAATCAGAAAAAATTCCGGATATGCACGTCCAGAAGAAATTCTCTAAAAATATCATATAATAAAATAAAAGTATATTGTATCTCTATTATATTTTATGTAACTTTATACTGTAAATCATGATAGCAAACACATTGTGAATTTTTCAAAATTTATAGTTAAAAAAGACTTGAAAATCTAGAATTTGCAACGACTTACTTTATTAACTTTAATTTGGAAAATGGGAAGGAGAGATTGGGAATATCATAGATCTTTAGGATTTTAATTTAGGTAAAGTTACGCAAAGGATTCAAACATGCAGGCGACAAAAAAAAAAAAGGAAAAGTCTTAATGGGTGCGTGGAAAATTCACCAAAATAGTGCGTTACTTTTTTTTTTTTCTTTTCACTTTTTTATAATCTTCTTTTCTAATATAAAGTAAATATTTTATCAACCAATTATAATTCACCTTTTTTAATACATTAGGGAGAGATAATAGTAGAGTTTGAGTATGATATTATACTAATCTTTTTTATATTTATAGTTTGAAAAAAATCAGTGCATCTATCTTATATCCGTATTGACATTAATATTTATACTCTTATATCTTAAAAATATTTAAATGTTCTCATTAATATTAATTATTTGTAATTTTATTGAAAATAAATTGATCAATTATAAAAAATCATATCATTTTAAGTTTTTATCACCATTAAAAGACAAAAGGTTTTATTTTTAAATTATAAAATAAACAAATATTTATATTAAAATATATAATAGTTTTGTATTGGTATATCCTAAAAAGGTTCATAAGGGACAATGAGGAGATAACGGACCTGAGTTGAATCCATATCGCCTCTCTAGTAATCCATTTTCTAGTCCAAACGTTTGTTTACTAGATGCGCCACCATTTCCACTGAACATGTTGCCTCCCCTTGGAAATGGTCGCGCAATATGGGAAAGTGGGAAAATGATGTGTTATCATTCAATAACAATAAAGAATGGGTCATTTGATCACGTCCACTTTTGCATCTTCTCAGTAGAAGTTGTTATTTTCAAATGACCTAGGATCTAAACCCAAGACTGCTATAAATATCTCATTGATAGAGTTGAGAAGGATAATTAATTTGACTCTCATAGGGAAAACCACATATACAGAGCTTCTCACCCCCTACGTGAGCTAGCTCTACACTCCTTGACGTACAATAAAATCTCTAATAGATTGTAATCACTAGGGATTGTCGTGTATTATACTTTTCAGCAAGTACAATTGGCACCCACCATGGTGCCCAGTAAAACTAATTTGGGTCTGCTTATCATTACTCAATGTAGCTTTCACCATCTTCTCATGAGGATGCTTAAGCAAAGCTTCAATATCATTGTCGACACCATCGTCGGAGGTTTGGTCGGTGGTGGAGAATCCAATTCCTCTTAGAGAAAATATGCCTGAGAGGTTTTTATAGCAAACATTGTACCAACTGAAGCTACATGAATCACGAGGAAGGAACATGAATCCATGATCACCTTCTCGAATGAAGACGTTGTTGGTGCTCTTCCCCACAACAATGACCCCATAGTCGTCAAGTTTAGTACGATAATTGGGATGTGAAACAAGTATTAATTGACCTTGGTATCTCAATGGACGTATTGTTCTTGAGCACCTTCAAGAGACTCCAACTGGACCCTAACAACATTAGAGCATTCAAAGGTCCTTTGATTGTCCTTTAAGGCAAACATGTACATGTAACAAGCTACATAACGCTTAAAATGATGTTCGGCTCAGAGGTGTGTGCCAAGACAATTAAGGTAAAATATCTCATGGTAGATGTAACACCCCATTTTCCCATTTAAGACAAATATAAGAATAATACAAAATTTAGAGTTTTTAACACCAACAGTGGAATGTCACATCTCAAAATCAATAACAAAAACCTCTTTATTATTAAAGAATTATTCACAATGAAAAAATTGTCATTTTATTCAAACCACATCATCTTGTGGTTTACAATCTTTGAGTATAAATAACGACACGTAACAAAATTCAATTAAAGAATACATCAAAGTTAAAATTCTCCAAAATCCCATGTTACGTATCAGAGCGACTCATAAGACTCGATCAAGCAACTTGTACTCCGAGCGTACTCAAGTACCTGAATTATCTGTACTTCCAAAAAAGCACAGACACAACAACAAATAACAAAGGGATAAGAACTACATTCAATAATTAACGGTGTATAATACATGTTAAGGAATAGTATCTCACACAATCAACATAAACAACACATATCCACAACAACACTTATCAACATAATTTATGATTCAACAACATCAATAATGCAATGTGACTCAACAATGACACAATGCATGTGGTACCAAATCACCATGGTTCATTCAATAGAACTTGATTCATAAAAGAATCCGGATAAATCACATACACCCATCTGACGATGATTTATCTCCAACACTCTCCACAACGGAGTTCGGATGAATTGCATACGTCCATCCGGCAACGATTCATCTCCAACAATAATCTCATGAATGTGTGACAATGAGTATGCACACAACATATGTATAATGATCATTATACATCTTTACGATCTTGTTGATCACATAAGATACACATCATGCCAATTTTATGCATACAACACTTATATAATAACATTATACACTATCACGATCCTCTGGATCACACCAGAAATTCATACAACACATATACAACAACAATTAACCATAGCCATGATCATTCTGATCACAAAGAAATACATACGACACAACTATACTAATAATCACGCATTTACATGATTTCCTCAATCACATAAGGAATACGTATTCGTCGTAACACACCATAGTTCATCACACATGTTCCGTCAATTCAACCTACACATTATATCCAAGTAAATACATCACCTAACCTTAATTAGCTAATCATCTGATTAATCCACTTAGCCTCGATTATTAATCAACTTCACCTTCCATCATAGTTCCCACACATCCTGACACTTGTGCTAACCACTCAAACCCTAAGAAATCACCTCAGATGCGAAATCGGGAAAAACATCGCGAAAACATCAAAATTCCTCAACACTACTGATCATATGCGTATTTCTACGCGTAAGGCCTTCCCCTGCACCCTGCCATACGCGTAATGTTCAAGGGCATACATGTATGAGCAGAACCTCATACTCCAACCATTCTCGCCTCTCAAGTCCAATACACGTAGTACCCTTCCTTACGCGTACTGGCCAACACGCCCAGCTGCATTACACGTAAGGCTTACGTAATACGTGTAATGACAACTTCTTTCACGCGTATCCTACGCATTCCAATAGAGGGTCGTTCCACAAGCCCTCTCTTATGCGTATGGACTCCTATTACGCGTAAGGCCTACCTGACAAGCAATGACATACACGTAATACCTCTCTTGCTACGCGTATGGGAAGATCCAATGCCAAAACTCTATTCTTCCACACCAGTCTGAATTCTATCACTTGGGTCTCACTTCTACACTCCATGTCAATCCTAGAATGGTATCTACATCAATATTTACGACCTCCAATCATGTTAATCTTTCACTTATCATTACTAGTCCAATTTATCAGTTCTAGATCTAAAATCGTCACTCAACATCTGCAACAACACCAGATCTGCATGCACTACAAATTATATAGAGCAACAACAACAACATTTCATGCATAGAACTAATTAATTCATATTTATTTCACAACAACAATTCAACACAACATTAGAATCATCAAACAGAATAATGCACATAAAATTCTACAAGGGAAAGGACCCCTCACTACCCTCTCATGTTATTATCACCAATTATGAACCCATTATCCCCCCTTACCTCAAATCTTTGATAAAATTCCTGCGAAAATGATCTCTGGAGAATGCCCTAGTAGTTGTTCTTCCTCCTCCTAGCTCTCTCTCTCTCTCTCTCTCTCTCTCTCTCTCTCCCCCTCTCTCTCTCTCTCTCTCTCTCTCTCTCTCTCTCCTCTCTCTCTCTCTCTCTCTCTCTCTCTCTCTCTCTCTCTCTCTCTCTCTCGGCCACAAATGTTGTTATGCTTAAACCCTTCCTAATTTTTCAGATTAATGTATGATTCCCTTATTACCCTCACCATAACCTTTTACTAATTCCACCTTTTGATTTTTAATAAAAAGATAATAATAATAATAATAATAATAATAATAATAATAATAATAATAATAAAAATAATATTTAATTGGGCCACAATATTATTACTATACCTCACCAATACTAACAACACCTCAAGTCTACCCGCCCCACTAGGACTCTACACCAAAACATCTAAGCACACACTTTAACAAGGCCAACAAGCACCAAAAATACACGACGATAAATAATTTAAAAATGGGGTGTTACAGTAGACGCCTTATCCTTGTAACGTCATCCTGGGAAGACACACCCTTTACTTACTAGGTGTGGACTTGTCCATCTTGCATTTAAGCCTCAAATACCCATTAATTGATGGTGAGTCGGTGTAGTTATGGGAATCAGGAGATCACCCATAATGTTATCAGAACAACATGGAAATGAGGAGGTAACTTGTTGCCCCTCATCCAGACGCATGTGACACCAACAGAAGATTTGAAAGAGGTCCAAATTGGCCCCTTGTACCACCAAGTTGGGCACCTTCTTGTCTGAATCTGAAAATGAGGAGTTGGTCGCCATGCTCAGAAGGAACATTGGCTTGTTTGCCTCGGTCCATTTGGATATGTCATACATAGATATCAGAGTTGTGTTCCATCATGTCTCCATTGGCCTTATTGTCAAATGATTATCTCAGAGGAATCGCGAGATTGGCGAGGAAAAAACAGAAATAATTGATGAGGAAGTGCAAAAGCTAATAATTGGGTACTTCATAACAGAGGTAAAATATTCATCATGGCTAGCTAATGTGATCTTGGTAAAGAAGGCATCAAATAAATGACACATGTGCAACGATTTCACTAACCTTAATGTTGCATGCCCAAAGGATTTATACCCTCTACCTAATGTAGATCGTCTGATCGATGGGTCTTCAGGCTACAAAATACTGAGTTTCATGGACGCCTACTCCAGATACAACCAGATTAAGATGGTTCCCAACTTTCCATGGATGCGACAATATGGGATTCATGTCAAATCATGGTAACTATTAATACAACGTCTTGCCCTTTAGGCTCAAGAACGCAGATACTACGTATTAGAGACTCATGGATGTGGTGTTCTCAAAACAAATAAGAAAACCTTTGAGGTTTATATTTGATGGTGTGATAATGAAGATTTCAAAAGGGGTGAGTCGTGTGACAAATATGCAAGAAGTCCTAGAGTCAATCAGGAATTACAACATACACTTGAATCTCGCCAAATGCTCATTGGGCATGCAAATACATAAATTCCTTAGTTTCATGTTGACCAAAATAGACATAAAGGTGAACCCAAACAAGTGTCAAGCCATCATTGATATAAGGATTCCCTCCAACCTGAAGGATGTTCAACAACTAACAGGGAACCTAGTTGCCCTATCTCATTTTCTTTCATGTTCAAGTGACAAGGTTTTCCACTTCTTTGCCATAATGGAGAAAAATGAGAGGTTTTAATAGACAAGCAGGTGCAATGAGGTGTTCTCAAACTTAAAGGAATTTCTAGCATCACAACCCATCTTGACGCGCCCAATAATGAGTTCTTCTTTGTACCTTTGTTTATCTTTTACTAACCAGGAAATGCACTCAATACTCGTTCAGGACACAAATGAAGTGAAACGGCCTATATATTTCGTGAGCAAGGTGTTAAAGGGTGTTGAGACTAGATATTAGAAAATTGAAATGCTCGCATTGGTAGTGGTGGTGATCGCGGGGAAGTTTATGCCCTTTTTCCAAGAACATCGGGTAATAGTAAAGACAAACGAGCCCTAACTCATCAGTATCTGAAAAAGGTACGTGATCTTTCTGAATGCTTCAAAAATTTAGAGATAACGCATGTGCCCAGGGAGCAAAACTTTAAGGCAAATTTCTTGTCTAAGCTCACTAGCTCGAAAAGAACGGGGTGCAATTACACGGTAATTCAGGAGGTACTCATAATTCTTGGCATCATGGCAGTTGAGACCAATACCGTCGAATTCTCCCAATCATCTAGTTGGATGATGCTTATAATACACTATTTGCAATCTGACGAGTTACCACAAGATGAATTGAAGGCAAAAGAAAGTTACAAGTGCATGACAAAGTACATTCAGATGGCATGAAAACTCTTAAGAATTAACATACATGATCAAATTAACAAACGAAATATATTTTTTAATAATTAAAAAATGATATTTATTAAATAATAGCTAAAATAAAACTTTAAAATTAAGTTAAAACCTCAAAACTAATTAAACTTCAAATTTATATTTCATTTGTCACGATTAAACCGCGAATCAATTGAAACTTAAAAAAAAAAATACAAAGATAAAAAATGAAGTATAGTTTAAGTAAACTTTAACTTAAAATGCAAATATTCAAAATAACCAAATTAAGAAAAACCTTTTTGAACATGTGATACACATTATTTTATACAATACAATCCAAGATTTCTAATCTTCATATCAAAGACTTGTGTTTGACAAGCCATACTACAACACCACTTCACCCCCCAAAGGAAAAGACTATAAAACCAAACCATCATAGTATCTGTATCTATCTATGAAGTCATGGAATGTGAACAGCCTGGATCTAGTCAACATTTTTATTCTCAAAAATAACATACATAGTATTTAGCATATTATATAGCTGATTTAATTGACTTTTATATTCACATATAGGACAATTCCCCTTAGCCACCTTCAATACTTTATACTATATAGATACCCCACCTCACAATACTATAAAATAAAATAAAGACTATACTAATAATGATGCAAGTTGTTAAGCATGTCCAAAAGAGTTTCCAACACATAGTAATGTTGGTTCTTTTCTTTGACCACTATCATTCAAACATGTTTCTACATCTAAACTAATTTAAGTCTTTTTCAACATTTATGTCAATTTGCATCTATTTTTCTTGTTTGATTTGTGTATACAAATAAGATAAGATATTTTTCTGTTATATCATAATTATTAGAGCTAGATAGATCAAGGTATACTTATGAATTATAATAATATTAGTATCACAGAGAAATTAAATCAGCAAGAAATTGACATGGGAACTGCTGCTCAAAGTTCTTCAGAAATCTATACAAGTGATAGTGAAAAGGGTTTTGCAATTGATCATCACTCTTCTACTTCTCCTGAATTAGATGCAGGAGCAAAGTTTGTTCTTGTATCTCATGGTTAGTAGTATTCAATTCTTGTTATTGTTGTTACTATGTTGTTGATTAATTTAGTATATGATTGTGTTTTCTTGTGTTGTGTTTGTAGGATCATGGTTACACTGTGGTTATCATTTGACAACATCTATTGTTGGACCTGTGATTCTTACACTTCCATTTACATTCACTCTTCTGGGTTGGTTTGGAGGGATGATTTGGTTGATTCTGGCAGGAGTTATCACATTTTATTCCTATAATCTTTTATCTCTTGTCTTAGAACATCATGCTCAGCTCGGTCGTCGCCAGCTTAGATTTCGAGATATGGCTAGAGATATTTTAGGTTTGTTTCTGTCTTCAATTTCCTTTACTACTTTTCTTTTGTTCTTGTCATTGATTAGATCACCACCGCGGTGGTTGATGAGCTACTCTGATTGTTGACACTGACGCAGACACGGCGACACATCTGGTTTTAGAGGTGTTGAAAGACTCATAATTTGGTTGAAAATATTGTTGCAGGACCTAGATGGGCAAGATACTACATAGGGCCTCTTCAATTTATCATATGCTTTGGGACAGTGATTGGTGGTCCTCTTGTTGGAGGAAAGAGTCTCAAGGTAATAACAGAAAAAGGGTCATCTCAATTTTTTCCTTTTTATAGCTTTTATGAATTTTTCAAATTTTTCATCTTTTTCTTCTTGTAGTTCATTTACCAACTCTATCATCCAGAAGGAGCAATGAAGCTTTACCAATTTATCATTATATGTGGAGTTGTAACAATGGTTTTGGCTCAACTTCCATCTTTTCATTCCTTGAGATACATTAATCTGATTTCTCTGATTCTCTGTGTGACTTATGCAACGTGCCTAACAGTCGGTTCAATATACGTCGGTAAGTAAAAGAAGGCACAATGGCATTAGCAATGTATGACAGGAACCTGTCATTTGGTTCATTCAACTGATAGTGTTTATTGTATGATCCAATGCAGGTCACTCGAAAGACGCGCCGCCGAGACATTATTCTATAAAAGGCTCTCATACAGATAAACTCTTTGGTGTCTTCAATGGTATTTCAATCATTGCTACAACATACGCTAGTGGAATCATTCCAGAAATTCAGGTTAGTTTAGCATCTTGTTAGTCTTTTTCGGAGAATTTTGCCTCTTCCAAAAGCGAAACCAGACATACACATTCATAACCAATTTTACCGCACACGTCAAGAGACTAACTAGATAGATTCTTGTGCAATTTTGTAGGCAACTTTGGCACCTCCTGTGAAAGGAAAAATGTTCAAAGGACTATGTGTTTGTTATTCTGTTATATTAGCTACATATTTCAGTGTAGCTATTTCTGGTTATTGGGCATTTGGAAATGCATCTGGTGCAACAGTTCTTGCTAACTACATTGAGGGGGGAACAAAGCTATTATTGCCAAAATGGTTTTTCTTGATGACGAATATACTCATCCTTCTACAAGTGTTCGGATTGACTGCGGTACGAACATTTAAACATCGCAGTTTGTTATTCGTTTGTCTTCTATTTCTGTATAATCATGATGAATAACAACTATAACTTGGCTATGTTACATTACAGGTATATTTGCAACCAACAAATGAATTATTTGAAACGATTTTCGGAGATCCGAAAAAGGGACAGTTTTCGATGCGCAATGTTGTGCCGAGGATACTGTCTAGGTCAATATCAGTAGCAGCAGCCACAGTTTTTGCAGCTATGTTGCCATTCTTTCCGGATATAATGGCATTGTTTGGAGCATTTGCATTCATTCCTCTTGATTTCATTTTGCCAATGGTTTTTTTCAATATAACTTTCAAGCCTTCAAAACAAAGCATGATATTTTGGGTGAATACATTGATTGGAGGAGGATCATCCATTTTAGTTGTGATAGGAGGAATAGCATCAATTAGGCAAATAGTACTTGATGCCAAAACATATAGTTTATTTTCTGATTCTTGAATATGTATAAAAATTATAATTGTAATATAGCGAGAAACAATTCACAATTCATTTTTATGTTTACTTTTATATTTTATTATGTTAACGAGCTTGATACTTATATTTGGACAGTCTAAAATAACAGACAAAATCACGATGACACTCATATTTATTAATGTTTAATCAAATTATTAAAGTGTTTGTGACTATGTATTGCGCGAATCTGAATCGTGTATTTACTCGTATGAGAATGGAATAAAAGAAGTTTGAAAAATAAAACAAAAAAAATTAAAATGAAAATATGAAATAATTTTTGAAGGTGACATTGAAGTTATCTTGAATTTTGGATTTTCATGAAGTTTTCCTACACTCAACTATTACGTAAACATTATGAAAAAGGAAGGTCAATTTCAACAATTATTAATTAAATTAAATCGTATATATACACATAATTAGATTGTTTACTATCATTAAATCATCATAATTATTTAATTATAATTATAATTATAACTACCTATAAATCCACAATCATACATACCATAAAATAAAATAGATTCACTGAATTTAGAATTAAAATTATAATAATAAATAAAAATTAATTTGATTTTTTGAAAATATGTAAGTAATTAAGAAAATAAAAGATATTTAGAGAGATGCAGTTAGAAATAATTGTATAAATAAATAACTTACAGAATCAAAGCAAAGCAACAATTTAAACCAAAATCCATCGGTAATTCCGCCGTCGCAAAAACCATCAGAATGAGTAACAAATCCACCGGAACAATGGTGGTTACCACCGCCACTACTACTCAACAACCACAACAAGAAGTAGTTGAAACGCCAAAGAATCCATTCATCCCTTTCTTCCCCAATTTCAATTTCAACTTCAAACTCCCTCCTTTTTTCTTCCCACCAAAACGCCAGCAGGTTGAGGAAAAAGGAAAGGCTCCGAATGTTGCAACCTTTCCGAAAACTGAACAATCCGCCGTGGTTATTCCCGCGCCTCTTCAGGCTCAACCTGATTCTCAGGTTCTTTCTGCCAAGACTTCCGATCCCTTTAAGCTTTACCAGGTATTTTTTTATTCATTTTCAATTCTTCATTAGGTTAGGTTTACATTTTTATTTTTGTTTATTTTCTTTTATTTTAAGTCAAAAATTTCAACTCTATGTATGTATATATCAGATTAGGGTTTTGGTAACTTGAATTGTGTAGTTGTGATATGATTGAGTGATGAAGATTTGTTTTGAAATTGGATGGTTGAAAGTTGTGACTAATATTCTTGTTAGAAGATTATGTTTAAGAAATGTGGTTAGGACTAACTCAATCCTACAAAATTGAGATGGTCCACACTTATTGGTCTGTTAGGGGAAACTTGATAGCAGACGGTCCATTGGATTTTAAACAGGTTAAGAAACTTTGGCCTAACTCAATCCTACAAAACCGATTTATAGGATAAAGATTGTCCCGACTTATAAGCATATGTTAAGGCTTTATATTATTTGATGTGCGACTTTTATCGGTCATTTTTAGTCATTCTTGTATTTCTTGGATTGGGTTCCTAATGAAGTAATTATTCACTATTTAAACTTGTTAGAAGATCAGAGTGAAACAAGATCTCTCACTCTGATTTATTGTGTTATACTTTGAAATAGTGATGAGTGATAACTTTGATGAATTTTTAAAAAGTTATTCCATTTTGTTTACAGATTTATGCAGTAGGAGCATTCCTTGTTTCGAGTTGGATTTGGGCAAGGTGGAATGAAAGGAAGGCTCGAGGGCGGACTCCGAATGACGAAGACGCCGATAGTACTGGATCACAGGGGAATGAATAGATATTTGTATTACTAGTTGGATACAATGATGAATGATGCTACTTCAATATTTTCAATTTTTCAAACAAATTTGTTTCATGGAGCTGCTCGTTGTTACATGTCAATAATAGTTTATAGATATTAACCCCCCAAAACTATTTTTCTATGCAATTATAGAACGTTAGGAGGTTATAATTCTTGAGTAACATGATGAAAAGTTATAATGAACTCTTTTAAATCGTAGTTGCTGATCGTTACAATGAATTCTTATAATGTAATTTTTCAGAACTTTTATTCATAAAAAGGAACTTAAATAGTTAAATTCATCCTGGTTAAATAGTTAAATTTATCATTATCCACCATATATTAAAATCTTGTATTATGAAGCAATTTCCACCCTAAAAATCTTGTATTATGAAGCAATCTAATGGTTCTGATTTAAAATCTTGTATTATGAAGCAATTTTCACCCTAAAAAATAGAAGCTGAGTGTAGCTTCTTATCCAACACCATTCATAATGAAAAACTTTTAACATTTTCAGCTATCTATATAAAAACCTCCACTTAATGACATATTTTCGTAGTTCTGATACTCGTCGATTTTTGGGATGAGTCGTTTAATATTGAAATTGTCATCTTATGCGAATAATCTTTAAGATTAGTCTGTAACCCTCTCAATGAAACCTTTTTTAAGTAAAAAATAAGATTTTACAATTCATTTAAGAAAGGGACAGGGTGAGTAACAAGTTAATGTTTAGGATACCCTTACCATCATATGCTGAACCTTATAAGATTGTGAACATAATGAAACGGGAAGTAATGTAATTACATGACAACGATTGATTGTCTTCGTTAAGATGTAGCAAAAATGTTAACAATAGAAAAACATGATCTCTCTACAAAATTGATTTTATTAAGAATGATTCCAATGCAATTTGGCTACTATTGATGTCCCTAAATTTACAATTATACACATGTAAATAATAGTGAGGACCACCATGATTCAATCAACCCGACTCTAATAGCCTGTACAATTCCGGAGAGTCCAAAAAATGCCACTGTAAAGAAAAAAAACCAAAATTGGTTCATGTAGCTGTTCACTATCAGTCCATTTAGGAAGAAAATTCAGTTTACTTGGGCTTGAAATAACTGTCATCAATCGAAAGCCGGTCAAATGCCTCAAAATTTGCCTTCAAACCAACAAACTGGCTACCTAGTTGAGCACAACCACCATTTGGCCACATGCAGCCTCCATCTCTACTGCGAAAAGGGCATAGAGTTTCACAAATTCGACTGATAACATTGTTTCCATCATCATCTTCTGTTACGGAAAGAGATATATCCTTTTTGTCGTTACTCACAGCACTACTTGATACTTGCCTAGAGGAAAAATGCAATTTTTGAACTGCATTCTCTGGGCTGTTTTCAATATCAAGAATGCAATCACCAGTATTAGAAATGTGAATCTTGCATCCAATTGACTGAATTGCACGCTTTATGTCTGTGTTTTCTTTTATTATCCTTTTCGCCTTGGTCATAGCTGAGATGTTTAACAGTTTCTCACGACGCAATTCAGCATTCAACGATTCTATAGCATTTGTATTTTCTCTAAGTTTCCTTTCTGCCACTTCTTTAGCCTGTTACCATCCCACACAGCACTAATAGCATTAAAAGGAAAATTCTAACTGATCAACAATTCAACTCATTTGGGACAATATATAAACAATACAGAATTGTTCTGATAATTGATAAGCTTAAGAAAAGTGTGTGAATATGAATAATGGTCATCCTCTGATGAAGAAATGCAATGGCTTTTGAATAGAACATAGTAAAATTAGAAAATTTAGAATATAACTCTTATAATTTGGGTTGGCCCTAACTCATCCCTACAAAGTCGGCATGTAAGGTGAGGATTGCCCTCACTTATAAACACAACATAGACCATATCTCTGGGCAGCGTGGGACTAAATCCACCCCTTCAAACCCAACATAATTAAGGTGTTGGAGGCTGCAATGAAGACAGGTTAAATGCCACAATTTAGCCGACTAAAGACGGACCATAATGAAAGCGGAAATTCCAACAATAACTATGAAGCACAGACGCCTCTAGGATAAGGCGTGTCTCAGTGTCCGACACTTATATGACACTTGTACAACCCGTGTCAAAAAACTCAAACAAGTGCCCCACCTGTAATTTGTCCTAACTGATTTTTTCTAAGTTTGATTTGTCCTAGAAAAACTCAGACACTTGTTTGATTTGTCCTAAACTGATTTCTCCTATGCTTCAACATTCTTTTAAACAGGTGTCTGCCACACCTGTAAGGCACTCATACGACATGAGTCGGACAAAT
Organism: Lathyrus aphaca; assembly: GCA_963966055.1. Taxonomy (NCBI): domain Eukaryota; kingdom Viridiplantae; phylum Streptophyta; class Magnoliopsida; order Fabales; family Fabaceae; genus Lathyrus; species Lathyrus aphaca. The sequence goes on from OZ014520.1 coordinate 93,911,849, forward strand.
CAAACAAGTGTCCCCAAAAATATTGTTTTTTTTTTACTTCCACACACCTTGTACCTTTCTTGGACAAATCTCAAATACATCTAAAGGATTAAAGATGTGTTGAAGCAATGTTGATCAATGATGAATTAAAAACATTAAATTTGATTAGAACTTTTTTTTACTTTTGTAATAGTAGATGGATAAAAGATGGTCAAGTGTCAGTGTTTTTTACATAAGCAGTGTCTACGTGTTTGTGTTGTGTTATGTGTCCGTTTTGGATTCCGTGCTATATATTTACCTTCTCCATCTCAGAATTTTTCAGTTTTATCTTCCTACATTGTGCTTCAATCTCTCCACTCTGTGCTTCTTCTGGGCAGGCCCAACGAAGGTGGAATTGGGGCCATAAAGTTGGGGCTAACGCTGCTGCTGGGGGGAGAAGAGGCCCATTGTACTTCAGTGGATCATAAAAGGGATTACAGTGCACATGGGAACCTCCTTCTGATCTCCGCATATCAGCCAGGTATGCCCACACACATCCACAACTTTCAAAAACATTGCACTGCAGCCTCTCCTTCTCACTGAAAAATAGATGCAATCACAACAGAATTCAATAACCAGCAACATGGAAACTGCACTTCCCTTAATGCACATAACAGAAATACCTATTAAAGAAGAAGTTTCCAAAGCGAGAAGAGAACATGCAGTCTAAGAAGTCTACCAGGAAAGCCTGAATAATGAAATAGTATAAGTTACCAGCCAGCAAGACACATAAAGAGAGTTTTACAAAGAAAACAATTACAGAATTATTCAAGAACATTACCGCAGAAAACTCAAAAGCAAAAGGATACATCCGCATCACTTGTGACACACAATCAGCCCACTGAAAAAATATACGAGAAAGTGAGTTCATGATAAACATGGACACTGAACGTAAGTATTATGCAAAAAACGAAATATGAATTCAAACCCAAATCAATCACCAACTCTAAAGGCACAGATAAAATGAGTTGGAATAATGCCATCAAGATTCCATGGTCTAAACCTCAACATGCATCATATCAATGAATCACAGACATGATACATATCAATGAAACATAGACATGATACAGGTATTGAATATAATAAATATCCAATACAGCGATACATCAGTCATTAAAATATAATATAGGATACGATACATTTAAGATTAGACAATAGTTAAATCATTGTATAATAAAAATCAAACTTAGAAGACAATATTTACAAAATTACTAAGCATTAAATCTAAACTAAGATATTGGAATAGTAATCAATGTTAAATCAAAACCATGAAATTGAATTTGCAACAATTGAAAATTGGTAAAGATTATGGGAAAAGGAAACCAAACTTGAAAAATGGTAACCATGAGAGGATATTAAATGGGTGCATCACAAACTATATAGGAGGGAGAAGATCAAATTAAAAGTGATAGAAGAGTAATTAAGGAGGGGAAAGTTTGATTCATGAACTAGAAAAAATGAACAGGCATGAGATAAACAGATACATTTCGGTGGTGTATTAGAGACGTGTCGACGATGTATCGTGATGTGTTGCCGCCTTATCGGGACATCTCGGAATTTTGTTTTTTTAATTAAAAAATCCAGATATTCCTTCAGATAGTAAAGGATAAAATAAATAGATGAAAAGATTGTTAATTTATGCAAGCTTTGTCTAACATATCTAATAGTAGACTGTCTACAAAGCATATTTCCCATCATTTTCACCTCAATTCCACCATCACCTCCCCTCCCCATTACCTTAGAAATAATATTCTCTTCATCTTTGTCTAAAAGAAAAATTCCAGTGTTTCTGGTGTTGCCTTTATTTGAATCAAGAGGAAATTAAATCATTAAAGATGTGGACATTGTGGATAAACCAAAATACAAGTAGAAAATTAAATCATTAAAGAAATGGACCCTGGATGAGCAAAAAATAAAGGAAGCAGCCTAGAGCTAACAGTGCGAAACCAGGTCTACAAATGATAGCAGAAAACCATAGTCGATTTGTCTGGTTGGGATCAATTTGTGAGTGGAACAGCTTCTGAAAGAGAAATAACCAAGCTGGAAAGGAATCACAGATGGTGGACCGGAGAAACCAGATCTAAAACTCCATCGAAATATTCAGACTGACTTAGTAACCTGGGGAAGGCGGAGATAGAGATAGTTGAATGTGGCAGGAACGATAGAGATGGTGGTTCTCTTGCATTTGGCTTCTTGGAGTAACAACAACAACAACCAACTATTATCCCACTAAGTGGGGTCAGCTACATAAACCAAATTATGTTATACTGTTCAATCCATGACCAATATGGCTTAGAAAGTGAGGAGGAAATCTAAGAAAGAAGGTTTATCTTAAATACGGTGGAACTTTATATTAGAAACTGGTACCAGAGTACAAATTAATAGTAATTAGAAACTGGTACCAGAGTACATTAATAGTAATTAGAAACTGGTACCAGAGTACAAATTAATAGTAATACGGACTTTTATTTAGGGTAGAATATGCTTACAATAGACGCATAATTACATACACTACATAGATTATATAATATAATTCACACATAAACTACAGAAATAAATAGTATACTATAAAAAGACAACTATTCAATAAATTTGAGTGTCTTGGTCTCTCTCTCCCTCCAAAAATTGAGAGTCTGGCCTCTCTCTCCCAAACCCATTCAAAAACTATCCGAAAACCACTTTCCAATTTTCTCTCTACTTATTCGTTATTCCTAAATATAAACATTATTGACATAACAATATATAACGGAACTAAGTAGCTCGCGCATGGTAGGATTCTCCTAATTATACATATATAATGGTAATTAATGTAAAAATAAATGAAAACATGGATTTGGGCACAGAGCCTCTAATTCAAACTATGAACCAACCATTAAGTAAAAACAAATGATGTGAATTCACAAGTCACATTACACGATGTGGCATTACATGATGCGGCAACATAACGTTGGATGCATTGTAAAATACCTTTATACTGACGATGCATACAAATTTAACTAAAAACAAATAATATAAATAACCCATGAAATTAAAGTGTCACAATAGAGAAATATGAGTTTAACAAACAGGAAACTATAATATCTTAAAAGTTAATAAAAAATTTATCATCATCGGTTCATCGGTGTAATAAATCTCAATATTGCTTCGCCTAGCCTTGTTATTTACTATTTTATTTTCACAAGGAAACTTACAGTCACGGCCCATTAAACTAAATAAAGACTGAAATTCTCTTGGGCTTGCTAAGTTTTGGGTCTAAGTTGGGCTAACAATCAATCTCTTATTATTTGTGATGTCAAGTTTGTACTGATACAAACCTTCAAAGGATTATCTCAAGTAATTCCAAAAAATGAAATAAAATAAAAAAAATAAGTACGCAATATGCATTGAAGCATCAATTTGAAGGACAGATTTCTAAAGAAACATCTAAAGAGAGAAGCTATAACTAAGTTTTTTTTAATACTCAATGTTGCCTATAGCTTATTTGAGGAACAAACCTGCAAAAAAATGGGAGAGTAGTTGTTTGAATTATGTGCATGAGATGAAACTGGAGATTGAGACCCGAATGTCCCTGATGACTGGGTCATGGGTGATGATGGGATGCTATTTGAAGACTGTTGCCTAGATAACTCGAAAGACATGTTGCCACATTCAGAGATAGATGGTGTTCCCACACGATCAGAAAATGGATGACCAAATGCTAGCCAGTCTTTTTCAACAAGTGCCTATATAGGAAGAAGTGCAATTAAAAAATAAGTTCATTTACTCAATTTTAACAGCAATGTCAAAGAGCAAAGAAGGGGAAATTTGTGTATCTTCATATGGTGACATTAATGTAAAAGACGTTCAAATAGTTTAGTAATGGCATTTCCTTACCTGAAACCCTCTGAATGTACGATAATATGGATCAAGCAACAAATTAGCAAGTGAAACTAATTGGCTTGTCCTATCCCATCCGTCACTACCAAAGAAAAAAAGTACATTCATCATACAAGGCAAAAATTTGAAACAACAATAACCAAGATTTTTCCCACTAAGTGGGGTCGGCTCATGGATCAAACTACGCCATAATGTTATATCAAAAGATTGAAAGATTGTAATTTTTATTACACTATCATAGTACCTGCAATGTACAAGAACAGAAGCCTTTTCCATAGCAATACGAGCAGCAATCCAAGCTGCACCAGCTAAGACATTCTGAATGTGCAACAACCATCCACTATCCCCAAGGGTTGATACTGAAGCAGACATACTGCTTAAATTGCCGCCACCCCATATTGACCCACCATGTCTCTAAACAGAACTCATAAAAACAATCTTAATACAACTCAAAATTGGAAGTGCATATTCCAGTAACTAATTTTATACAAAATTTACTCTGGCCAGTCATAAACAAGTTTAGTAGAACATGTATTAATATCATTAATTGGAAATCTTGCCCAGTTAAACAGTCATTACATGACAATTTTGGACTTCGTTACAATAAAACTATGACCAAGACAAAGTACCACCAAGCAGTATGTTATGAACAGCATTTAACCTTTATGAAAGTCCTGTAATAGTTGACCATGCTACAGGATGAATTGAGAGGGAATAATAGTTTTACTTTTATGCTAATACCCAAGTCCACGTTCAGATTTTGTAAATCAACCAAAAATTGTCAACAAAAAAAAGTATAACTTCCAACACTCTAATTTTTTAGACAACTGCAAAGCAACCTATTTTGCTAATCCACTCGGTACATTGAGAACACAAATAGCAAAAATGTTTTAGCTTTCAGATACTGACCAAAAAAGATGACATTCCATCTGATGATGTTCTGCCATGAGTGTCCATGTATTCTCGGAGCCGAACAAAGCTCTCTCTCATTGCATGAATATTGTCTATCCCAAAAAAGATAATCTGGCAATATAAATTAAGAATGTTAATGCTTAAAAATAAAGCCAAAATTTAAAATGAAAAAACAAGTGGACAATTCAAAAGCCTATTACTGACCTCAGATTGAAAATAGTTTGATGATGATTCTGAACCCCCTCCCATGGCTCCATTAGCTAATGCATTTTTCCTTGGTCTCGCATCAGCGATATATAGCTTTCTAGAAGAGAAATACAATTTTAGAATACAACAACAACAACAACAACAACAACAACAACAACAACCACCAAGCCTTATCCCACTAAGTGGGGTCGGCTACATGGATCAACTTCCGCCATAATGTTCTATCCAGGACCATGCTTTTATCTAGATTATTAAGCTCAAAATATTTCTTAATAACTTCTATTATAGTTTTCCTAGGTCTTCCTATACAATTTTAGAAATACAATTTTAGAATGTTTTTAAAAAATGCATGGAGGATCACACCCTAAACACAAGAATGCATAAACCACCTAAGAATAGCTCCTGACAATTAAACCATTTAAATTATACAATAATTACTTGAGGAAAAATGAAATCTTAGCTTTCATCTAACAGCTAAGAGTTAAGGAGAGGTTGTTAGAGATATGGTCATCGCACTAGGGAGCACGCTAAAGATATGAAAACCAATCTTTAACCTTCACCCAAACAGCTTATGGTTTTGGGAGAGGCCCGTCTTGATTTGCTTCTGACTGATACTTAATACGGATGCAGAATTCATGTTTTTACCAAGATAATAAGTAAATTGCAAAAATAGTTCGTGTTTAATGTTATTGCATAATTCATGCTGAATTTTACCAATACGTGTTTACAATTCTAGAATTTAATATACAATTCTGACCTCCTTGAGCCATCAAGGTTGCTACAAAGTGCGGCCACAAGTTTTTCATCCATGTTGCTGCATGAAAACACATAAAGCTTGTTATTGTTATGCTAATTTCATTTCCCAGAAAAGACATTTTAAAAAAATATTCAAACAATCAAGGACCGGGAATAAAAACATAAATAGCAAAACAAAAATGTATTAGCACAGCAGAGTTCATCGCCCACCTAAAAAAATCTACACACAGAAAAACTAAGCATCACTCACTGAAACCACAACTATAACTCCAATAAAGAACATGCTAATACCCGGCTAATTTCTTATGAACTGTTTATACAGCATAAAGAACGTTGTTAAGACTCCCATCCTTCGGAATTAACTTAGTATACTGTTTATACAGCATAAAGAACGTTGTTAAAACTTCCATCCTTGGGAATTAACTTAGTATATATCTTATATTGTTCTCGTTACATCCAACCAAAAACAAACAATTTGCATTACCTCCTCATATTCCTCATGAGACCAACTAAAGGCTGGGAAGAACGTGCAAGAGCTGCGCCAGTAACTATAGTCAACAGTTCCATTATGTTAGAAGTGCATCCTCACATTACAATAGTAAAATGCTAAAGAATGAAAAGGAAAGAAAATGAAAATAGGAAGCATGGGACTGTGCCAAAAATTTAAAGAAATGTGACAGATTTTGCACATACCAGGATGACACCAAGAAATTACAGGCAGTCGGCATCTTGCGCGGAATTTGCAAGCCTGGAGCACTTCATCATCACTTACATCAGGACAATTCAAAGTCATCAAAGGAAAGGTTCAGTGGATTCAACATTATCAATATAAGAATAACTAGGAAAAAGCAGAAAGTTCGATTCTCAATAAATTACCTAATGCTCTTTGGAACAACCAAAGCAAATGGGTAATTCTGGCACATTGTATAGCTGGAATTCACACCACTTATTCTCCATAAGTCATTTGACAAGGTGAAGGACCCACTTTCAATCATGTCCATTGAAGCATGACGTGAAACTTTGCCAATAAGTCGAAAATATTCATCTAATAAGCGCACCAACGGAGAAGTGTTCTGAAAACTGGAAGGCCCGGGCATAAAAGCATAGAGATCCCATAATATCGTTGGCTTTGTACACTTCAGTAGTGCATCATATATTGCACGTCTCTGTAAGATTAAAAAACCAACATTAGATCCTAAACATGCTAAAAGAAAATAAAGGCTTCTATACAAATGTTCACGACAAAATTTTCACTAGCTCACAACGCTTGAAAATGCAGGTTGCAGGGCTACTTCAGATGCCCTGTATTGTAATTTGTAAATTACAATCGTAGTTGCAATAGGCCAACATTCATTCCAGCCAAATAAATGTCACAAATTTGATAAACTTGGGCTAAGTTTGGATTGGTGGTATGTGATGGAATTGAATAGAGTGGTAACTAATTAGATTTCATTGTTTGGATTTACAAAATGATGGATGGGGTGGAATGGAACATAATGGAATCCATTCCATCAAATTCTCCACTTTTTGTTTCATCAAATTTGGGGTTTATGCAATGGAATGAGATTTTATAATTAAAATACTCAAACAATGGAATGGAGTCTTTGTTTCATTCCGCTCAGTTCCACGTCATTTAATTATGTTCCATGCCACTTTGGTCCATCAATCCAAACATAGCCTTAAGCAATACCTAAGACTTCATCTTATAAGGAGGGAATGACTGCTGTCGAAGTAGAATTACCTGTTTCGTACGAGGCCTAAAACCAAAGACTATAATTCTCATATCTTTCCCTGCATACAAGAGCAAAGATAAATTCAGTCTTTAAAAAAAGAAGAAAGACCATGTGCTCGAAAACATATAAAAGGCAGATAGGAATGCATGATCGCTGTATATATAGGAAAATAAATATATGAATAGTAAGAAATTTCCCAAACATTAGCATTGCATCTAATTCTTAAGCCCAAACTCTACTATTTTGTTTCAAAATAAAGGAGGTTGCTTTACTACATTAAAGTATAAGGTTTCAAACAGAAACGACGCAATACATGTGGGGGGGGGGGGGGGGCAATAGAAATAGGAGCTTACTGGAAATATTAAGAATATGTTAATAAAAGGGAGCTTACTGAAAGCATACCAATCACCTGCAGCAGTCTTTGTGTTGGTGTCTTGTCTAATTGACGAGTATTTGACTGAACCTTAACTGCCTGCATTTAAGTGAGAGCAACACAACATCATAAACATAGTTCAAAATTCCATAACATTAATAAAAATTAGATATACTACAAATATTCAACCTTGTGGCTGAGTTGACAATGAGCATTGAGCTAGTAGCACAAGTTTAACAACTTGTTGGCGGGTCAACAATTTATTAAAAATAAAATTAGAACAAATTTTTTTATAGAAGAAATATAAAATATCATACACATATTTTCCCTAAATGAATCAATCTAGGTCCATACTTTATAAATACTCCAGTGTCATACCCGGGGTAATCACAAGAATTGCTAAATATTTGAAGACTATAAATCTTCTACAATTATTGAGTAAATTTTGACAGAAAAATATAAAAAAGAAATGTATGTTGAAAAGAGAAGCAAAAACAGATGAGATTCAAAAGGAAGCTGACGCCAGACTCAAAGAACATGGATATGTATGGTCAATCCAAAACCAGTACATATATGTAAAATATCAAACACATATTTTCCCTAAATGAATCGATCTAGGTCCATACTTTATAAATATCCAGTGTCATACCCGGGGTAATCACAAGAATTGCTAAATATTTGAAGACTATAAATCTTCTACAATTATTGAGTAAATTTTGACAGAAAAATATAAAAAAGAAATGTATGTTGAAAAGAGAAGTAAAAACAGATGAGATTCAAAAAGAAGCTGACGCCAGACTCAGAACATGGAAATGTATGGTCAATCCAAAACCAGTACATATATGTTTATAGCATACCAAAATAGTTACACAAGATTGTTCTGGTCAATCTTGCATTACATATCCAAAGTAAACAAAAATAAACACAATAAATTTGTAAAGTTGCAAGAACTTACTGTCTTGTTAAACTTCTCAATGGTTGCTAGCGGTATTGTTCCAAGGGCAATAACTTTTCTAGTTCCCTCACTCTAGAAAATGCAATAAAGTAAAACAGTGAATGTAGTCAATACGGAAGATAAATTGGCAGGTAACTAAATGTTTCAGATAAGCAACTGAATAAGACACAAAAACACACACAAATCAGCAGCAGAGCTCATGTGGTGTCTGGCTTTATAGTTTCTAGTTTCAGCTTATAAAATTCTCTCACTCTCCCCATCAGAAATTGTCTTCAAACAACTCTTATTTAAAAAAGAATGAAGTAAGTCGTGTAGGAAAGGAGAATCGGATTTTAAGGGGTCAATGTGAGGGTTATCTAGGATGAGCCCCAGGTACAGAACAGGTGAGCTGAAGCAATTTAGGGTGTAGTTGAATGTAAAAGGTAATTTGTAGAGTGATAGAATAGTGTTTAAGGTTAGATTGAAGGTAATTTAAGTTCTATGAACAGGGCTTAAAGAATAAGTGTTTGAAGCTTGGTGGGTTTTAGGGAAAATAGAAAGAATAATCAACAAACACTTTGATGAGATAAATGATGAGTACAAATGTTAGGTTTGGGTAAACTGGAAATTGAAGAACTTTGTCACTTTTCTGACAAAAAAATAAACCAAAACCCTTAATTATGAAACCATTTATACTGTATTTCTGATGCATATTCAGTCACATACAAGACTGGGCATTTCCAAGTCACTAACATTGGGATTGCTTCAAGATCATAACCTAAAAAAATTTAGAACTCAGAAGCAGTGTAGGAAATATTATATAAAGGAGCTTACCAAAAATATTACACGAAAGTTGGTTACAATCAACACGCCTGCATCATCTGTATTGACAAGAACGACGCCATGTCCCTGAGAGTAAACACCATATACCAATTTAATTCCATACATTAGATTAAAACTGGAAAAACATAAAAATTAGCAAAAGATAGACACACACACATTAAGACTAGAGCGAGAATTAAAAATTTGCAAAAGATACACACACACACAATAAATTATAGGGATAATTATATAAAACCCCCCTGTCATTAGGGCGGGTTTTGGTTTTACCCCCTTTAAGATATTTTTTAATTGACGCCCCCTCATAAAACCCAAATTCAGATTGTACCACTCCCTTTTACTGCCTTGCTGATGTGGACAAGGCTGACTGGGCAATTGTGTGTGACTGGGCAATTGTGTGTGACCCTTTTATACAATTCGAAATTCCCCCCGTGAGTTAGGGTTCCCAATTTGAAAGGTTTGGAAACAGGAAGGAAGCGAGCTTGAAGACGAAGTCGAATCCATGGGAGAACGCAAGGACGAAGACGAAGCAATGGATTTACAGGTTTGTTTAGCAATGTTGATGATGTTAAGTAGTTCTATTTTCGTCATGTTCATCTTCTTCTGTTTCTATTTTCAGAAAAAAAATTATTGTTTAATGTGATGTTTAGACATGGAGGGAAGTTTCTGAAGCACAGTGACGGCGAAACAATATATAGGGGTGGTGTTTCTACTGTAGTTTCTGGGGAACACTTAGATAGATTTATCACTAGTCATATTAACAACATAGTCAGTGGATGGGGTTACCCTGTAGGATCGTACCGGTTGTGGGCTAGGATCAGATGTTATTATATCGGCTAATATGCAGATTGCATCCAACCCATTCACATTTGAGGAGAAATTTATCTCTTTATTGCCTAATTGGTTTGTGGATAGCAGTTGTGTTGAGCAAAGTAATGATAGCAGCAGTACCCAATCTAGCTCGCACCAAAGATAGCAACAGTGCCAAGCAAAGTAATGAACATATGATATAAGATATTTAGGCAGAATATTTCTAGAAAAATCAATACCCTTATTCACTGTCTTGAATTGTATATGTCTGTTTCGGAAGTAACATCATCATTAACAATATAAGTTTGAGGCTTTCATGCAAGTAGTGGGAAATAAAGAAGGCACACAACATTTGACATAAGGAGTATTTTTGTTGAAAAATTGACACAAGGAGTTCTATACCCAGCCTGGGAGTCTTGTCTTACTGGATATGATCCATAGTCAAAGGTACCCATTTTTACCACAGCTACACCAGCATGTGTCATCCCCATTTGATTTCTTAATTTGAACCCCCACCTGCTTGATAATCTAGTCTGGCGGGATAACCTCAGCTGAAGCAGAAAATATCATCATCATTTGATCTCTTAAATAAATCCCCACCCACCCATTAATACCAATCTCCCACCTGCCACCTTCTTGTTCTCTAACAGACTCGATGCTCAACAGTTGGCCCCAGAGAGTGAGGGCACGAAAATAGCAGAGTGCTCTTGCTTCTATTATTCAATATTGTGCTGCTATTTCTCCTATAATTGATGCTGAAACCATGTTACTTCTAGATGAGTCCAAACTTGAAAAGATGAAGAAAGTTGTATTAACGGAACCACTTTCTGTGAATATTGCTCATGCCACACCTTCTGTGCCTAACTATACATCTCAGCCTACCGTTGATGTTACCTCTGCACGTAATGTTGATCCTATGCCCCAATTCAATGTCTACCGTGCCAATCCTAGTGGTCGTGGCTTCAATCTTAGTGGTCGTGGCAGGGGAGGGTGATTTGGAGGTCTATTCATGGTTCAATGTCAGATCTCTTTCAAAACAGATCATGATGCTAGCATTTGTTATCAGATGAATGGGGGCCTGCTCATATGCTTTCTTCTTATGGTTATAAGTACTTGTTGACTTGTGTATGCATCTGCTAAATAAATATACTTAGGTTTTTCCTATTAAACCGAAATCTGATGTGTTACTCACTTACACGCACTTTCTCACTGTTGTTGAAGCACAATTTAGTACTAAGGTTCAGTGTTATCAAATAGCGGTGCCATGGCCGCTATGGCGGATATATACATGGGCAGTTTTTGGGCTCGCCGGAATGGTAAATATCGACTGATACTGCGGATTTTTCCGCTATAACGGCGCAGCAAAGCAGACAGTATGGGGGGGATTTTGGCTCTCCGCCATGGACCGCCATCGATAACACTCTGCAGTGCAAACTGATGGCGGAGGAGAGTTCCAGACTCTAACCTTTCTATTCAACACAAAAGGCAAAGCTCACAGGCTAGCATGCCACACACACATCATCAAAATGGCTCAGTAAAACGCAAACACATGTCTATTGTGGAAACAAAAATCACACTATTGACACGGGCAAGCTTGTCTCTCAAGTTTCGGGATCATGCATGTTTCAATGCAACCTATTTAATCAATAGGATGCCTACTGCAAATCTAGACATGAAGCCTCCACACTTCATTCTTTATCAGCAGTCCCTGACTACAAGGTTGTCAAAATCAAAATACTACAAAAGATGGGAAAGGGGAGAAAAATATGGAATAAATGTGATCGTAACATGGGTTTGTTTTTTATCAAATCATAACTAACATGGATCATAAGATTCTACCAAAATGAAAAGTTGTATTAAACAATTACACACACGTATTAATTAATATATGAAAAATAACCGTAAGATAGCTAACAATTCAGCAAACTTTAATTGAAAATGCATAGGAAAACGGACAAGAATATCGCTAGTGACACATGCGACCAAGAAAGATGGTCGTAAATAATCATACGATGTAAAATTACACTATTGATAACCTTAGGTGTTGCTACTAAGTTCAGTGCATTTGGAATGCAGGCAAGCCCACACGGGCGATAGGAGTTACATTTGTTCTCTACGAGCCACCACCAGCCAAGTTTCATTTAATGCATCCACAAAGATCACGTGAACCCATATCTAAAAAAATCTTTAGCATCATATAAACCAATTTCCAATAACACAGAAAACCGGAACAGACATTCACCAGATACCGCCAACTCAAGACTGATGTCAGATATCTGATCATCTTCGTAAATCAACGTTTGTACTAGTATATTTGGTTATAAATACCCCCGAGTAATGATTTCAAAGCCAATTAGCAAAGCATTTACATGTGGCAAACTAAGATTTCATGAAATGAATCTAGTTAACTTGTTATGCAAATAGCATATCAAGTTGAATACTGGCACTAAACCTAATGCACTGGAAATTGAAACCACGCTAACCATTCTTTGCACTATTCTTACTACTACACATTTTCGCTGATTCAGCAACACACACGAAAATTAATGAATCAATTCAGGAAAAAAAATTGAATAGAAAACATCGTCATAAATTTTCAACAAAGAAAGTGGTATTGCATACTTCTGCCACAACACGTTCGTCCTCGAGCAAGAAATCGAGATTGGCATGAGAGACAAAGCGCGCAATTGGCTGCAAAAAGATTACAAGAACGAAATTAACGAAAACGGAAAAGAATCGAAGAATGAATAAAAAGAATAAAAGAGGTTGAATTTCGAAAAGGAACCTCAATTTTGGTCCATTCGATGGCATCCCAGCTACCAGTGGAGGAGTCTGATGTGTCCCGTAAAGAGGTTGTTGGTGTGGCACGGTGCCTTGGCAAGTCCATGCCGGCGAAGGCGGAGGAGCTCCGACTCCGGCGAGGGTTGTGAGAGAAAGAGAAAGGGTTCGGTAACTTCGGTTAGGTTGAATTTGGAGATTACCAAACGTTCTTTGTGTGTTGTGTGCAACTGACCAATCCGTAAAGGTGTAAATCATTTTGTAATTATGAAATAATCAATTGGGCCACATCACTTAACATAAGCAAAAATAAAATCAAAAAGTCCACACAATAAGAAAAATAAAATAAAAAGTCCACACAAATTAAGTAAAATAAAATAAATAAATGATGTAAATGAAAGTGAAATAATTTATTTTTTTAATATCAGAAAGTGAAATGGTAATTAAGAGTGATGCAAATGTCATTTTTTTACTAATATTATTAAATATATTAACCAAGTACTTAGGTTCGAGTGATAAACAAATTTCTCCTAAAGAACGAAGGATCGAGAAATACCGAGTTTGATTTCTGGAGCAATTTTGATTTCTGATGTGAACAATACTTGACCAGTGTTAATATTTCTCGGCACGAACTCTGGATTATGGTCCCTTTCCTCTAGGAATCAGAAAGCGGAAAGCAAGAATTAAAACTTTGATTTATGAATTATTTGATTTAATGTAACATTTAGATTTTGCATACTTCCCTCTTTAAAATAAAATATTTATTTTATTTTAAATGTGGGAATTTAATATTGTATGAAATTTTCATAATTTTATAATAGGACAAATCTAATTTTTTTAAAGAGATTAGATTTTAAAATAATGTTAAATGTTAATGGGTTTAAAAAATTAATCACACTAGTAACTCGAAATAGTCATTCGGACTTACCCGTAACATGTTAAAAGTCGACCTAATAAACCTGAATCGAAATTTGGGTGGAATTGGGTCTTAAGTTCTTGTTTGTGGTTTGGGTTACGGGGGGTGTTGGGGTTTAGGCCTGAAACCACCTTAACCAACCTGTTGCCCACCCCTATAAGATATTATTTTAGTTGATTGTTAGAAGGGTGGGTCGCCTTTCGGTGCATACAATTTTGTGATAACTTTAATCATTTGTAATATGTTATTTTGGCTTTGCTGGCAATATAAATGTTAGACTTCCACTAAAATATCATTGTTGATTTAAAAAGGGTATTTGAATGCTAGACTTTACCTGGAAGATCCTTGTTGCCTTAAAAGAGCAATACGAATGTAGATTTTCACTAGAAGATTTTTGTCGCCTTAAAAAGAAATATTCAAATGTTGGACTTCCACTAAAATATCATTGTCGTCCTAAGAAAGGCAATATAAATGTTAGACTTCCACCGGAAGATCCTTGCCGCCTTAAAAAGGGCAAAATGAATGATAGATTTCTACTGAAAGATCTTTGTCGCCTTAAAAGGGTAATATAAATGATGGATTTCCATTGAAAGATCTTTGTCACCTTAAAATGGGCAATACAAATGTTGGACTTCCACTAGAAGATCCTTTTCACCTTAAGAAGGGCAATATGATTGTTGAACTTCCACTAGAAGATCTTTTCCACCTTAAAAAGGACAATATGAATGTTGGTCATATACTAGAGGATTATTGATGCCTTCAAAATGTAAATATGAATGTTTGACTTCCACTTGAAGATCCTTGCCACCTTAAAAAGGATAATATGAATATGGACTTCCACCTAAAGATCCTTGTCGCCTTAAAAAGGGCAATACAAATGTTGGACTTCAACTTAAAAATCTTCGTCGCCTTAAAAAAGGAAATGTGAATTATGGGTTTTCAATAAAAGATCATTGTCGTCTTTAAAAAGGAAATATGAGTATTGGATTTCTCAAAGGAGATCTTTGTCGTCTTAGAAAGAAGTAGAGTAAACGTCGCATTTATAAGACAACTAAAATCTCGTATAAGGGTCTCAACCAAAATATTGCTTGAGAGACTCAACTAAAAGTCTTTCCTGGATAACTCAACTAAAGTTTATCCTAAGGGATTTAACTAAAGTCTCACCTGAAGGACTAAACTAAAGTCTCGTTTGAAAGACTCAATTAAAATTCTCACGTGAAGGACTCAAATAAAGTTTCACCTGAGGGGCATAGCTAAAAGTCTCTCCTGAAGGACTCGACTAAAGTCTCACCTAAGGGACCCAACTAAAGTCTCGCATGAAGGACTCAACTAAAAGTATCGCGTGAGGAACTCAACTAAAGTCTTACTTGACGAGCTCAATTAAGGTCTCGTCGTAAGAACCCAACTCGAGTTTTGTTAAAGTGTTCCATTTAAGGGGGGCTTAGGGGTATCTGAATAAAGAAGTAAAGGTTAAAACATTTCACCCTATACAAGCCTTCATACTTAAGGGATAGTGTATTGGTATATCATAAAAAGGTTAAAAAAAGGCAGGGAGGAGACGAGGGACCTGAATTGAGTTTATAGCGCCTCGCTGGTCGCCCTTTACTAGATGTGTCGACCTTTCCCTTGAGCAAGCCGCATGTCTTTTGGAGCAGTCACCCAATATGGAAAGTGTATAAATGATGTGTCATTAGTCTGTAACGATAAAGAAGTTGTCATTTGACCAAGTTCTCGGAAATAGCGGTGTTGTCCACTCACGCATCTCTCCCGATAAGTTGTTATTCTCTAAAGGCCTAGAATTCATGCTCAATATTACTATAAAATCTCATTGATAGAGTTGAGAAGGGACAATCAGATTCTCACACAAAATCACATACACATAGCTTCTCACCCTCAACGTGAGTTGGCTCTCAACCCTACAACATGCCTTAGAATCTCTGACAATCCTTAATTATTAGGGATTGTCACGTATTGTATTTTTTAGCAAGTATAGCGTACTACAAGTTTTTATATGAAGAGCAGTTAAAATTGCCTTTGTTTGACCTAAGTAGATTGTGTGAAGCCATCTGATCGAATCTGACGATGTCTGATGAACCAATTACAAT